>JAMKQA010020016.1:0-68766 GCA_024699735.1 Posidonia australis
AGCGATGCGCGACACCGGCCTTCCCCCGCACTCGTGCGATCTCCTCCAGCTTACGGCACGCTCCTAGCCTCCACACTCCCTCTGGTTATCCTCTTACCAATCGTGCTCCATGCCTCCCTTTATGATTCATGATCTAACCCATAAACCCAACATACCATAACGAGGAAAGGATGGAGGAGGGGAGACGCGTACTTGGCTTCAGCAAGCCTCGCGTGCTCTCGGGCCCTAGCGATGCGCGACACCGGCCTTCCCCCGCACTCGTGCGATCTCCTCCGGCTTACGGCACGCTCCTAGCCTCCACACTCCCTCTGGTTATCCTCTTACCCATCGTGCTCCACACCCCCCTCCGCGTTTGCCATCCCCCGGAATCCCACCGACCCCTCTGCCAGCCTCCCTGTCGTTGAAGGGACGAGACAAGCAACCCTCCCGCTAGGGCTCACGAGCAGGAGGAGACGGATCACGGGTTACAGAGAAGAAAGAGGGGTCACTGGCTTGTGTTTGGGCTCCTTTGACCAGGTCCAAGTTCAAATGGGTCTCACCCCCAAACATGGGTCCCAAATTCCCAAACAGACCCACCAAGCCAAAGAAGTCACACCACAAGGGAAAACCAGGAACACAAACACAATGCAAAGGGAGAAACTACAGCCAACAAACACTACTTGGATTAACCATTAACAAACCATATATAAATAGTACAGGAAATTCCATGGTTTTATATTAAATGGAAAATCAGGCACAAATGTTACAAATATGCTTTGTTTTGATGTTTTCGCAGGTGTAGGATTAATGGCTATTGTTATTAGTGTACATAAGAAGAAGTCACGCTACCACAAGGGTTCTGGTGAGTGTTTAGTGATTAGTTTTATTTTATGTTATATATGCTTAGTTATCTATGCTTAGATTTAATTCAGAATTAGTGTAGCTGTAATTAAAATAAAAAGATAAGATGAAAAATGAAAAATGTGGCTAGGTTTAAGAGGTAGCGATTTGAAGGTCGTTACAATTTTCCTTATATTTTTTTTTCAGTTATTTTTGAATTTTTCTAGAATCCTATTCTTGGATTGATATATTGTTTTTATTTTTGTTTTTTTTATATCACTAATTTATAAGTCAAACATCAACTTGAACTGAATTAAAAATTTTCATGGCAAAACAAAAACCTATTTTTAAGAGTATACATCATATAATGTGCATTTAGAGTGATTTCTATTTCTTGTCAATTTTATTTTCAATGATTGCTAGAAAAAAAAGGTACGTGTTCTATAGTTTGTAAGAAGAAACCCTTGTTTGAGTGTATTGATTATGCATTCATGTCAAAATACCTAAGGACATAACCCATAGTACAAAATAAGGTGGATATTTTATCACTCTTCCTTAACCAAAAAATAACAATACCAAGGATAAAGTATTGACCTATGCTTAAATCAAAATCAAGTAGACATTAGCCCTTAAGGTTCGAACTCAATAAGACAATGGAGTTTAAGGGTGAATTAAAATTAAAATTCTTTTCTTACTTGGTGTTTAAAAAAGCGGTTCACAAAATTACACCTTAATAAGCAAGTGATTAATTAATTAGGTTCATTGCTCAAACATAGGGAGCCTTTCACTTTCCTTTATTGGTCTGGTCAATTAGGTTAAAGAATCATGATTTGAGAATCTCAAATGTTAACGTAGAAGTTAAGAACTATTTAGTTGTTTTTAGATCAACTTTATTTTTACGACTTGTTTGAATTGTATGCTAGACTAGAGATGTTTTTTTCACCTATTTTTACACTAAGATTCTTCTTTCCATCTCCTAGAATCTTCTCATCTTTCTTAAGATTTCGTCATCTTCAAACTATATCAATAGTTACACTAATTTAGGCTAAAAAATTCACTTTCAAATTTGAACTCAATAAATTAAAAATGACTAAAGAATTAACATACTCACCCTGAACCTTAAGATATAAATATTCATATATTGAAGGAGTATCCGATGAATAAAGTTGGATATAGGTTTGAACAATTCAATTATGTGGCCCAAAGACTATGGAGTGAGTTAAATGACCCTTATGTCCCAAATTACAATTTAAAATAGAGACAACCTGATTTCTTATAGACTCAAAGATCATATGATAAAGTATCTAGTTTTAATCAAGTCCAGCTTCATTAATTTGAACCTTATCCATATTCAAACCTACAATACAACTCAACCTTTTCTCTTCTAAATTGTCGGCAAAAAGATGAAGATAGGTTAACAAGTCTAGAAAAAGACTTAGAAGAGCTAGTAGAAGTAAGTATACAAACCTCTATCAATCTAACTACTTCCATATAATCTAGTGCTTATTTTATACAGACCATCAACAAAATGCTAATGGCTAACACTCAAGCCACAACTCGTTTTGAAGCACAAGTACGTCAATTAGCTAATGTTATAAATGTGAGAGAGGTATGGAACTTTCCTATTCAACTTGTGAACTCCCCTGATCAACCATATATAGTCCAAATAATGCATGAATTAGAGACCCATGTCTAAGTAGATGAGCCTATTAAGGATCCAATTGATCAAGTAGACTAATTCATTACAAAGGTTTCCCTTTTAAGTTATTCAATTACTAAAAAACCTCAACGTATCGTTCTTATGTCTCCACCTGAGTCCTTGTCATTACCATCTATTATAGAACCATTAGAGTTATATGTCAAGTTATATCATTCAACTTTAATTAATTATAAACTCAAGTCCTTATTCCACATTCAATTAAATTATATGGGTTTGCTTGATTTAATTCTATCCATTTAGGAAATTCATGAAGGTCAATTAAAAGAAGTCCAATAGTGGCTTGAACAAGTCAAAAAGGAAGTTGCAAAAGTCAAACAACCTCCTTGATTGGATTATAATTATGCCTTAGAGATTGATGAGATCATGGATTTTCATGTACCTTAATTATGAATATGTATAAACAGTATATAACTTTTCTTTTCTTAGCAGCAAAAGTACTTCATTCTGAATCAAGTATCATTGTTCTAATCTTATTTTATTTTATTGATTATATTAATTATTGCATACATTGAGGACAATGCATGGTTTAAGTGTAGGGGGGAGTCTTCTTTGTGATTCTTTCATATATTTTTTTTGAGTCTTCTCTATGTCATTTCATTTTCTTCTTAAAAAAACACAAAATTCCAAAAGAAAGTTTTATTTTAGCTTATTTTCATTCAAAAAAATCGGAAAAATAAAATAAAATTAGGAATTATCAACATTGGTCAAATCAATTATGAGTGAATTAGTAACCTTCGATTTGAAGTTCAAAGATAAAGTTGAATAATTGGGAACCTTATAATTCAAACAGTAAAGATAAAATCTGAAAAATAACATTATCTGAAATATTTGTAATTTATATGTACCTTATATTACACTGTCAATCTAATATTTAGCTGTAAGGAATAAAGGAAGACCTGAAATACCTTAGTAATTAAAAAAAGAGAAAGAAAAAAAATTAAATCTAATAATTACCGAGTAACTAGGTATTGTGCTTTAATAAGCATTGATATTCATGTAAAAAGGTGATTAAAGGATTAAAAAAAAGTCTTATTTTTGTAGTTTTAGTTATCTAAGTGATTAAGTCTCTAGGAGTGTCTTCAAATTTAGTGACCTAAAACCATTTGATTTGAAATCCACTAACTTAAAGTTCGCTAAATGGGTAACTAAGAATAAATTCTAAGAAAGAAAGACATAGCTCACTAAATTGATAAAATTGCTAAGGGGATAAAATTGGATTTAAAAACCTATGCTAAGATTTATTTCACAAACATAAGGGACATATGAGTAACTTTTTAGAAAATGATGTGAAAAATAAGATAAAGTTTTTATGATGACAAGATGAGGACTTTTAATAAAGGTTAAATTAAAGGATTAAGGCACTTGGGAACTTTGGTTCTCTCTAGTTGAGTAGATTGATGTGTGTAACACTTGTGCCCAAATTATTTGGAATAAATGTAATTGTGTTCTTATAATCTGGATAATTAGTGTAATGATGTGGATTTGTGTTAAGCTCTCTCCTATTTATTGGTATTGATCTCTAGAACATTTCCTCACTATGTAGTTCCTTGGCATTTTGTAACCACATATGTGTGTGGGACCAAAATGGGAGCTGAGTCAACTCAGCACAATGCCACACAGTACCCACCACCGTTCACTGTGTAGCTTTTTCCCTTACCCACAGCCTTGTGCCATGCCTTGCCAATTCATCATCGACCCTTGTTGTTGACGCATGATGACAAGGGGGCGACAGCCATATAAAGAAGAAGAGGGAAGGTGTTGGAACGGTAGACCAAAGGAAGAAAAGAGAGAGTGAAGGTAGAGGAAATGAGAGAGAGAGAGAAAAAGGGTGTTTGCCGATGGTGAAGAGAGCTGTCGAAGACCTGAGAGCCCAGAAAACGTTGGGAAGAGAGTGAAGGCTGCCGGAGGAGAGAGGGATCGTCGAATATTTACTAGGTGTACACGTCCCTTCTTTTGTGTCCCTCTCTTAGTTTAAGCTCCAAATTCTCATTGGATAATGTAATTTTAGCTTAAAATCATGAATATGAGTCGATTAAGCATGATATCATAGATAAAAGTTGAATCTAGAATTTTTCCATGATTTATTAAGAGTTTTCAAGGAATTTTCGAGATTTTTCTACAGTAGCTAGAAATAAGTTCTGTTAGCTTCTGATTTTGTATCTCGAGCTATGTTTCATGGTTTTTGATGAAACTTGTCCCAAATAGAAATAGACTTGGCATGCTAGTAATGAGTTTTTTTTTACAGGTTTTGTAGCTCACCAAAAGTGGGTCCACCCAAGATCTCAATTTCAACGAACAACCGTATAAGGCAAAGGCCATATTTCAGAAATCGCTTGGAATGGCATACCAAAAACGTTTGGTATGCCGAATCAAGGGATTTTGGCAAATCATTAGGTTTCGATCTACCAAACCAAGGTCCTAAGTTACTTTCAAATTTAGACACATTTTGGCATATCGAGAGATTTCAGTTTGCCGAAACAGGTCCCTAGGCTAGTTTTCTAAGTTTTTTAAAAAATTAAAGTCATGCCTTATATGTATGTTTTGAGCATGATTGTTTAGCAAGAATTTCTTGAAATTTAAGTAAGATTAATAGAAAAGCTATTTTAGAAAAATAATTGATTTATAAAGTGATTTCCATAATGGAAAAGATTTAAAAAAGAGATTTTCAAGAAAGAACCAAGATTTCAAAAATAAATTTCCAAGATTTCTGTACGAATCAACATAAAGGAAGGGTGTAACACCACAGTGCTACACAACAGTACAAGAACTACCCAAAAGCAGCTAAAAGAATCTAAATGACAAAATAAAATAAATAAAGCTAATCACCCAGACCTGTGTGCGGCAAACGTGGCTCGAAAAGATGCACCAGACTAGACTGCTCCTACACCTGAGCACCTGAAACAAAGGGGACAAGGAAAAACACACGTGAGTGACAGGAATGTCACCCAGTACACGCCCTAAAACAGCGCTAAAACCCACGAAAAACATTGCTAGAAAACTACCGTTGCCAAAACCACATGTCCAATTAGAAAAACTTGGAAAACAATGGCATTTCAAACTTTCTTTTCTTTTCTTTCAAAACCTCATTCTCGTTTATAAACCTTTATACTCAACACAGGAGAAGCAAATCATTTCATCTAGTTTCCTAGCCCAAAACATCATTTAAAACCATTTGCACAATTTATCACAATCCAGGCTAGGAACTAATCCACACATAAATCCACACTTTTCCATTCCAAAACTGGTCACATCACCCTGGCCACAGGCGATCAACCTGGCTACAAGCAACTAGTGAGGATTCCATGTCACCACACCCACACTGCAGTGCCGCGGTGAACCACCCCACGCTGGAGTTCAACCGCCCCGACCGCAGCCTCAAAATGTACCCTCACTGGTACAAGCACGGAGTGCGTCCTAGGGATGCCCTGGTGCCCGAGCACTTGGGGACTCTAACCCCAGACCCGTCCAACACCAGCACTGAGGGTAGTCCAGGTCTCTCGTACCCTAGGTCCTACGGTACCACCACAGTCTCGAGGCTCCTACCCTGGACCGCAAACTCGGCAACCACAACCAAGGACACGTCCCCTACATCTTTAGAGGTCTCACTACCTCGTCGGCAAGTCCTGGTTTCATTGTGGTTCCTATTATATCATTTAATCTCTTTAAAATCATATGCAATTTCTCTTTTCAAAACATTTATCAAAACCATTTTCCATTCATAAAACTCTTTGCAAATCACATGTATCACGCATCAATTCATTACCTGCGGTCTTTAAACCCACACATTTATTCATGGTCATTGTACCATGCAATCACCCCTCACATGGGTCTACATTCACACACATAAGCCATGTGTCAAAATCTCATGGAAAACACCATTAAAAATAACATATTTGTATGCATCATCTCACAAGTCATTTCCATGCGTTTCATACATTTATCATGTATTTATCCATATTTATCAACATTTTTCTAAACATTTCCCAAAATAGCTCAGGGTCCTGATTCGGCATACCGAATTTCGTTCCAGTCGACCGAAATTCCCTGATTCGGTCAACCGAAGTATTTCGGCATTCCGAATCCCTGTCATGTAAACCAGTCCCCCGCTAGAATAGTCGATCGAAATCATCCAGTCGTTTAAAATCCCCTGATTCGGTTGACCGAAATGCTTCGGTCGTCCGAATCAGTGGTCCAGGGAACCACCTGGGAGCATTTCGGCATACCAAATTTCTACGATTACAGAAATCTCCCCGACCTTCGCCGTTTCTTCTCCCCAAAGTGGGAGTAAGGATCGGACCCATCAAACATGCCACGAAAATTACCAATAAAACATGGGGTGTAGACCTCCAAGTCTACTTCAAAACCCCACAATCCGATCATAAAACCACTAAGCATGCTGTTCTATCAAATATCACAAAGACATCAAGCCCAAGCACAATCACTGTAGCATGCTTCAAGAATACCCATGAAAATCTTACAAAACACCCGTGAATCAACATGATATCAACATAACCACATTATTCCTCTCATTCCCAACATTTTCCTCATTTTTGCATGATTTTAACATCATTTTCCATGATTTTCTCCTTTAACCTAACATGCCTCAACCGAGGAAAGGAAACAGAAGGAGGAACGCATACCTGGCTTCGACGAGCCTCGTGTGTCCTCAAGCTCCGGCGGTGCACGGCACCAGCCAACCCCCACACTCGCACGATCTCCTCCAACGCTCGACCCTTCCTCAACCTCAGCACTCCCTCTAGCCCTCTATCTCTGGTTCTCCCCTTTATCCCCACGCGACCCGCCTCCCTCTTTAAAGCCACCTCCGCGCCTGCCATCCCTCGAAGCACGCCGGTCCGCTTCCAGCCTCGCTGCTCCAGAAGGGACGGGACGAGCAACCATCCCACTAGCCCACATGCATAGGAGAGGACGATCGTAAGTCATGGGCGCAAAGAGAAGAAAAACAGGGGGTCACGGGCACCGTTGGCTCTTTGACCGGGTCCAAGCCCAAGCCCAAGTAGGCATCACACCTAAACACGGGTCCCAAAGCAGAACAAACCCACTAGGCAATGAAAATCACACCATAAGGGAGCAATCAGGGGCACAAAACTCAAGGAGAGCCCACAGTCAACAAACACAATCTGGATTTACCATTAATAAACCACACACCAATAATTACAAGAAATTCCATGGTTTATATTAAATGGAAAAGCCAAGCACAGATGTTACAAAGGGCAATGGCCTTAGGGTTTCTAACTCAATTGATAATGGTCACCATCCAAAATCGTGGATACCAAGATTGGGAACCCCGGTGAAAGAGACTGTGTTCCTCAAAAAGACTGGTGTTAGATGGACCGGGTAAGATGACTTGAGTGCTCAAACACCAATAAGGCATTGGAAGAACGCATCTACGTATAATGAGGAAAAGAAAAGAGAAAAGATTAATGAGGTTCCTTGGTCAGGACAGTGGTATGCCTGCACGGAGACTTTCACTGTGGTAGTATAGGAGATTGAGGTTGATACCTCTCCAACTACTTCTGGCCAAGTCACCCTTGATCAAGGTGGCACTAGAAAAGATTTTCAAATTTGAGATTGTATAATAATTTTAAGCTAGAATTAAGCTGAATTTTTGGCTTTTGAGTTTTAGCCAAATTCTAGCTGAGATGATAACAATATTTTTGGACTGGATTTAGTCAAAGAGTTGTGTTTTTAGTTAGATTTGAGATTTGTGTTTTGAATTGGAATCTAATCCAAAGTTATTTCCAGAAGAATATTAGAGCATGAGATTTTAACAGAAAACGGAAGTTTTTAATAAAAAACATGAAAATTTCCTGATAGATTTATAAAAGAGATTTTATTTCCCAAAAGACATGTTTTGTTGAAAATTTCTAGAAAGAATTTAAAAGATTTTTATTCTAGTTTTGAGAGCCCAAAGTATAGTTTGAGAGGTTTTCTAGAGTTTAGTTTTTGTGAAGTTTTCCATCGTATTCTTTTAATGAGCACGTACTAGGTAACTTAGAAGTCACTCGTGCGTGCTTTGTAACGTTTGTTTCCATGTGCCCAGTTGGAGTACAATCCAACTGATGCTCGTGATAGGAACCACTAGCCGCACACAGGTTTTGAGAAATTAGTTGCTTAGTTTTCTTTTAGTCTAATTAATTTTTCAGTTAGTAGTGTAACTCGTGTAGCACCCCGTTTTGGAGACATTATAATGTGGATATTGTAGAATTTTCTTTTTCTTTATTTTTTTGCTTTCTTTATTCATTATGCTTTTTCTTCTAGGATTTTGTGAGTAAATCCACAATAAACCCTCATAAGATGCCACTTTTCTAATAGGGCAACTTAAAGATTTAAAGGCTTGTTATACGTATTAAGCGCAATCACGATTCCTGTGAAAATGAGTAAGGATTTTCCTATTTTTTATAGGTTAGGTTAGAGTTTATTTTACTCGAGGACTAACAAAAGATAGGTAAATGGGTATTTGATGAGCATATTATTGCTATATATTTCATGTCTCATATATCTATTTTGTATATAAATAATGTTACTCGAGATGTTTTGTATAAATTTTATAAGAACTTGAGGACTCAGAAATAATTTAGAAAAAGAAAGGGAAAAGAATAAGTGTACAAAGAATTCAAATCTGAATTCAAATTTATATTATATTTGAATAAAAAAAGAAAATATTTTTTTATAAAGAATGTAGAATAATGTTGAATATTCAAATCTAAATTTTCATATGCTTAAAGACTTGGAAAAAATTAGATAAACTGATGGAACAAATCAGATTGAATTCTAGATTATTTGAGTGCCTTTGAAGTGTCCAAATGCATAAGTAGTGCCTCCCAAGCTCTCGGAAATCATATTTTTTGACTTAGGTAGTGTTTGATAACGCTTATGGAAAATAGATTATTCTCATAAGTAACATTTTTGAAAAAGTAAGTTTTCACAATTTTTTATAATTAGTTTATATGACAGCTTTTATGCACACAAAAAAACTGACTTAATGAAATAATCTAGCGTAAAAAAACTGTTTGGTTGAGTTTTTTAGGAATAAACGCTTTTTTTCATAAGCTGGTTGTAATAATCGTTACCAAACGAACCCTTAGTCTTTCAAAGCTTCGTTGTTCATTTGAATTTAAAATTTCAAGTTTTAAGTCAAATTTGTTTCTAACATGAGAGATGTACTTGTAGTATGTCTATAAATAGACTATTATTGTAGATCTATGATCATATTCCACTTCTTAGGCTTAAACTCAAATTTAGATTATTTTCCTCTCTTATTTTGGACTATTCTCCTTATTGTATTTCAATTTATATCTTTAAGTCTTTATTCTCTATTATTTCCATGTGCAATTAAATTCTAGATCTAGTGTTTAAATGAAGTTCATGTAAATTTTAGATATTGTGATTAAATCTTTCTTTGTCTTCTCAAGTTTTAATGTTATGATTGCTTAAGCTAGATGTATATTACTTGAATCCTTGTTATATTGATAAATTTTGATAGACTAATATTAATTACATAGTTTTAATCTATGCTTAAGGAAGAATAATTAGGAATCATGTGTATAACTTAGATCTAATGTATATATAATTTGATTTAGTTTAATTTGTGTGTTTTTATCTCCTACATGATATTCTATGGTGTATTACATATAAATTATACTTGTTAGGATAAAAGTCATTGAGTTAAATTATTTAGATCAGGAATAGAGATAGAGAGCGGATTTAATCATGCATCCTTTACTCATATGAATTGATTCGAAAGCTTTAGTTCTCTAATATTTTGAAATTTCTTTAAGTATTTTAGATCAATCAACTCTTAAATAGTCACTCTAATCCGATATCCTTAATCAATGTTCTTCATCCATCATTGACTAAAATTAATCTTTGTTAGATTACCTTATTCTATATGGGATTGACATGTATTTGCATATGTACTACATAGTATACTGTGTATTTACGGTATATTAAAATTTGACATCAATGACGCTTCGATGGCAACAACGGTCCTCATGGCTGCAATGGTGGCAATAGTGGCTCCACCTCTCTCAACGACCCGACTTTCTCTTGTCTCCTCCTCCCGTCTCCCCTGATCTCTATCTCTCTCCCTCCTGATCTGTCCCCCTAACTCTCTCGCTCCTACGAGTGGGTGTGTGTATGTGAGTGAACTAAGGCACAACCCCTCCCTCTCTCTTAAATAGCTATAACTTAAGTTAAATGATGGGACAAAAGCAACACACAACATAAACATCACACTTATCTAGTAATAATCCTACAATACTAGCATCAACAATTACTTAGCGTAGAGAAGCTATCCACTCACGCCCTCCACCTCCAATACAAGACACTAAGCACACACCACTTGCACAATTCCATGCAATACACTTGTGCAAGAAACCAAATAATCATCATGAAATGCCTCTAAGATAACCCTTCTGATTATCATTAAAATCTAATGAGGCTAGCATCATCAGCCACAAATCAGAATCAAAATCTCTACTCAGATTAATCTCAAAAATATCACAATTACCAACCCAAAACCAATAAGTATAACTAAATCTCCATTCACAACTCATAACTAACCGTACTCTAGCTCATTATAACGCACGAGCAAACCGCACTAGGAAAACACGTTGGTGGACCATGCGACCAAACCGCACCTGCCACCCACATCAAGAGCGCACGCCTCAGATACACCACCTGAAAGCCCAAGTAAAGATCATAGATGTTATATAATATACAACATGAGATACTAAAAATATATAGTTGTATTTATTGAATAAAATTGAAAATTTCTTCATTTCATTGTCATTTCCAGGTAAAATCTTTACCTGTGTAGTGTTATCATTGGGAATATAATGTTAATATGTAAGAACTTATTCAGAAAAAAATTCAACAATTAAATGAAATTAAAATATAGTTTAAATGGAAAATATTTGAGTTCATGAACATTAGTTGTGATAATTGAATATGATGTTACAACAAATTCACACAACTCATGAGAGATAGGTGTTAATGGATATGTAACAAATTGAAAGTGCTTGTCTATAGTCTTTTCTTTTTGTAATCGGTAAGATTGAATCTATTAATATAACACTTGACTACAAGTATCATCACCAAGTGCAAAATAAAGATGTCCAAATTACAAAATAGAATCAAATAGTTTCAGCCCAACAACCAAAAAATTACGTCTAAAATACTATAAGCCAACTAAGAGAGTAAATCATATATTTAACCAAGACCAAAGAATATCTCGAGTATCTCCTAAATATTGCTTCCTGACCCCTATTGTAATGGATCATAGGGTTTTAATGCGTCATTTGGGGATTGTAGCATATTGACATTCGAAGGAATAGAGGTTGCAGGAGGAAGTCTAATAGAAGAGGCAATTGCTTGAGCTGCCGTCGAGCTTGATCTTGGCTCCATTCACATTGCATACTTAAGGGCCTGAGAAAAGCCTTTATTTCCTTGGCCTGAGAAGTGCCTGTCTATAGTCTGAACGCATTTACTCTTTACATCTAATTCAAATTAACTCAAATTTATCAAGGCAATAAAAAGTTGTAAGGGCACATATTTAGTAGTTTCTTGTTTAAGACAAACCATTACATTTAGTAAAAAAGAAGAATAAAGGGGTCGTCAACTCATTATTCTCCACTAAAAGATTAATAATTTAAACATTAGATATATCGATTTAAATAAGATTTTCATTACATAAGCTGACTGTACATAAGTTAGTTGGCATGGCAAGCAAATAGGTTCTCAACCATGCCATGTATCACACTTTCAAGATGTCATGTATCACGGAGGAAGAAAAGAATGATATATGTATGTACTATATTCTAGATGGCACACTTTCAAGATAATAAGATAGGCTTTTAATGGAGTATATATAAATATAAATTATTATAAATAGAGTATAGAACTATAGATAGATTTGATAATGGAATATAAACCAAAAATTACCCTAACCTAATCCAATTTACCACAAGTTGGTTCATTTTGGTGTCAAAACGAAGTGTAGGTCTATTTTGATTGAGGTAGAATCCAATAATCTTTAGGGGAGAAGGAAATTAATTTTCCTTTGATCACTTTTTAAGTGGTATTTGTGTCTCCATTGGAAAAGAAAATGGTTTTCTTTGGTTTCTAAGGTATAAAACATAAGAAGATTTTTATTTCCTTATGCCGTAAGTTAGAATCCAACGAAAACGTCCCTATCTTCTACTTCTTCCTTCTTTTTCTTTACAGTTTTCTTTTCTTCCTTTACATCTTTTTTTCTTCTTTCACATAGTCAAGCAGTAATGCGATGTAGCTTCCTTCTTGTGGTGAGTATTCTCTTTCTTCTCCATTCTTTTTTTTCCTTGTGCTTTCGATCTGTAGGAAGTAGTTTTTTTTTTCCCGTTTGTCTGCTTTTTGCTTGCCCATCGCCAGTTCTCCTTCACATCCATCGTCGTCGCCGCATCCATTCCTCTAGTACCTTGAGGCCTCTTTGTCCTTACTCTCCCAAAAGGACAAACCAAATGTCTCCCTCTCCCAAGAGCACCCTGGTTGAGTTCGTCAATTGTTGGATTCACTCTCTCCACCAAGGACTCCTCTTCCTCGCTCAAATCTCGTCCTGGTTTGTTGTTAGTCGAACATTGGATTCTCCCTCTCCGTTGGAAACTCTTCTTCGATCAGATCTTGTCCTGACTAAGTTAGTCGGTTGTTTGATTCTCCCTCTTTGTCGACTCCAAATCTCCAATTAAAGCTCCTCTACATGCCGTTGAGTTACAAATGAATTAAATAGTGCAATATGATTCTAGAATTGCCTTCTAGATAATGAGCCAATACATTTATTCATTACAATCTAGCATATTAAAACAATATTTCGTCAAAGACAAATCAATGAACTGCATGCATATTTATCCAAGAGATGCTCAAATCAGTATACTGAGCTTAATTATTTCTGGATCTGGTTTGCTTAATTTTTTTCTGGATCTGGGTTGCTTAATATGTATATCAGGAAATGGTTTGTGTAGGTGCCTAGAGGAAAATTTTCCTGTAGGCACCTCATTTGTTTTAGTTTTCTATTTTTTAAAATAAAATCTAATCATATAATTAGTTAATCTATAATATAATCTACTATGTGTTAAGGTTTCATCCTATTCTGAGTTATATTCATCGTTAAATTTTAATCTAAAATTTGACAAAACATGTTGAAATTTAAGGCCTTTAGATTAGAGGTTAATGGTTGTTTGATTTAAATGAAAATTTCATTATGTATTTATGAATATCTAATAAGTATATCTATACGGTTATTTCTTCTTCCTTATGTCTTTGTGAAAAATAAAAAGTTAACAACATATTCCTTATATGTAGGCACCTACATAAAAAATGTCCCTTATGTATATTCATGCATAATGAGCTTTATTTCTGGATCTGGGTTGCTTATTTTTTTTTCCTTACCTGTATAATATTATGGAAATCAATGCGTAATTTTTATGTGACGCCTGCAGTCTGGCGCTGGCCTCCTTTCTTCTCTCCTCTCCGATGGCTTCCTCCTTCTCGAAGCTCCCAATCAGGAAGATTCTTCTTCTGCGACTGCGATTCTCCACGTCCTTCTCTCACCTTTCCCCACCACTACCCCCCTCCTTCCCTCCTCCTCCCTCACACCTCCACTCGTGTCCTCCATGCCACCTCTGCCGGCCTCATGCAACTATTCCTAGGGTTTTCTTCTCGTCGTCCCAGCAGCCTCTAGATCTCGGTCAAGGCCCTGCCTCCATTGATTACAGGTTCACTGCCATGACAGTGTCCGAGTGGGTTATAGTTTTGTTTGACAGAAAGATGTGATCTTTTATTTTGTATATGGCCACTGCAGTTCGGTTCTGGCGGAGGACGAGTTCCATAGGTTGGCGGATGGCACAATTGAGGACTTGCAGGAGAGGCTTGAGGTGAGTCAAGCATATGTTGTTTTGATTAAAGATACAATCTTCTTTTGGTTTCATTTTGTAGTATCCTGTGTCAATATTCGTCTTTCTAATATGTAAGTAGAGAATGATAGGCGAACACATTGTGATGTGAAGAGGATTACTATACTGTTCATGTTACTTGGGAAGTTAGAACTTTGAATAGACAACATGGGCGTATCATCTTTTACTTTTTAAAACACCGGAAAAGAAAAGTTAGCATTATAATACGTATGTGTAAAGGATAATGCGCAAAGTTATGTTGTTAGTTAGATAAAAAATTAGAATGCTGTAGGTTGATGGTCGATAAAAAGAAAGAGGCCTATTTGCAAGTGTGTTGGAGTGAATTCTAGGTTTAAAGCCTTTAGTTATGGCTGCCAAATCTATTGAATGTTGTCCTTGCACTTGCCTTTCTTCAACTTTTGTTTGAAAGCTACTTCAAATATAAATTCATAGTTCAAGTCCAGCTCATCTAATTCTTGAATGAATGTATTCAAGTAAAGCTTTTGTTGAACTTATCTGTGTTCTATATATTGAATGCTGGTACATATCTTATCTTTAATATGCAATAACCTATGTATATTGACATGCATGTGTATGTATATATCTTTGGTTTACACACACACACACACACACACACACACACACACACACACACACACACATGTATATATATATAGATTTATATGTTTGAAGATGGCAAAGATGCTTGTATTTTAAAGCAAACTTGAAGGTTTTTGAAACAAACATAACCTTTTTATGTTCTACTCAAAATTAGGGTTATTCGTCTAGTAGAGAGATCAGAGTCGTGAGTTGAAGCTTGCTTCAATTGAAAAAGTCAAAAAAAAAAAGTTTCATTTCGTGTTGAAAAAAGAGTCCAGATCCCTCTATTAGATGAGTTATTTGTTTGGTCCATTTGAACTCAAAGAATATATTTGTAGAGTGCAAGCGAGGGGCGAGGTGTGAGCCAGATTGAAGTGAGGTGACAAATTATAGAATCATAAAAAATATATATATAATGGAAATAAGGATCCAATTATCCAATTAGATGATAATGTCAAATAACCAAATAGTGAATAACTAAATACCAATTCAACTACAAAGTATAGACCGAGTATTATGTAACAGCTATTGTACCAAACCAATCATAGAAAGACCTACTTGAAGTCAAACATCAAGTAAAATTTACATAACACTAACAAAGATAGTGGACGTTAAACTTCAAATAAAATCAAAGATGTCACCTTCCATAGAGGTGCAAAAAGGCAACAAGGAGACCTAAGGCAATTGGCTGATTTAACCTAGTTCCCTTAGTGTCAAGGCGACAAGTGTCAAGGCAACCCTTGCCTTGCCTCACCCTGATGCCCGAGTTTGATGACACTGACTGCAAGCAGAGAATAATAAAAGAAGATATTGTGAATTGAGAGAATTGTTACTTTCTGCCTTTTTCTAGTGGTAAGTGATATTTTATTAAAAACCAAAATTAAAATACAGCTCAAAAGCACTTATCAAGATGATAAGTCCAAAGAAAAAACAACAAAGGAAAATACGAAAGCAATGAGGACATCACAATACAACAACTAAAAGGTAGAAAAACAGAGTCAAGCTGGTAGTAGTCTCTCCAACCAGTCACAAATGGGAACATCTTTGTCGTCGGAGCCATCCAAAGTCAGAAACCACTCCATGGCAGAGGTGATAATCCGATCCCCAATGCTTTCCACACTAAGGCTCATATCACGGAATATGCAATGGTTCCTTTCACTCCTTTGCACCCACCATAAAGTAAGAGGTAGAGCACTCCAAAGTCTCTTACGTTGACCCACCCATCTCCTTTTCCTTGCCCACGCCTCCCAAAAGACCTCCAAGGACCCTCCACGGATTTCATCCAAAGCTGTAGAACCAACTAGAGATAACCAGCACCTACGAAAAAAAACCAGAGTCCCACAAAAAGTGAGATAAATCCTTGGAGGTGAAAAACAAATAGCACATCTACTAGCAAAACGGAAACCATGTCTTTGGAGAATGAAATCTGTGAACACCCCATCGTGAAAAATTAACCATACGAAGCACCAAATCTTTGGAAACCTTACTGTTCCAAATACAATCCTGACATGAAGCCCTCTTTATGTCAAGGTCGAGAAAAGCAATTTTATTGAGAAGTTTCCATCCTTAACCTACAACTAAAGGCGGGAATTAGGCAATGAAGTCAAAACAACTGGAGTCCTCATTTTCCAACAAAGTAAGTAGTGAAACAAGTTCTATAGCTTCCTTATCAGAACCTCAAATCCCACACAACCTTTGCTGCATATCGCATAAAACATTCCCTACTCTAGTAGAAGGCTGTACAGAGAGTAAGAACAAACCAAGAAGTCTTGAAGGCATAGAGTGAAGCTATGGGTCCTCTCAAAATTTGATCGAATCACCTTATCCAGTTTTCAACGTAATCCCACACTCTAGGATCCCTTCCTCTTGTAGAATACCCCTTGTCAGGCTTATTGTGTAGTGTTACATGTATTTACGTGTAATAGGGTAATTAGATATACATTTATATCCATCCCTATATGTATATTTGTGTAACCCTAGTCATCAATAACATATCTCTTTTCACTCTCTTTCTCTAACATGTTACCAGAGCACATAGGATAAAACTCTAAGAACCCCTTTTGTATGAGACTAGGCCTTCTGGCCACCCTTCTGTTGTTAATCGGACCTTTTGGCCCTTCCATCGCTGTTGACCAAGGCTTTTGGCCACGCTTTTGCTGTCAGTCAATAGGGCTTGCAAGCCCTCCTCCCAACGCAGACAGGGTCCGTAGGCCTTCCTCCCACATCGATAGGGCCCTTAGCCCTCTCCTCCTATGTTGATAGGGCCTTTAGGTCCCTTCACCCGCGTCAACAGGCCCCTCAAGCCCCTCTTATTGCACTGATAGGGCCCTTAGGCCCCTCCTCCTGCGCAGACAGGGCGTTTCGACCCTCTCCCCGCTGCTGACAGGCCCTCCAGGCCTCCTCCTACCACCTAATTAGGCCATTGGGCCTGTTCAACAACCCCTTAAGGGCTGTTCTTCTCTCCTGTAGCTGCGGATTAGGCCACCTGTCCCCTTTTCTACCATTGGCAACCTTACCAGTGGCTCCTGTTGTTGAGTAGCTCATGAGATAGGCTATGTCTCTCCTCTACAGCTACTACTGAGGGTGGTTTTCCATTGTTCCCCTGTTTTACCACCTCCCCAATTGTCCTAGGTCATTCAGTGGCCCTCTTTTCTACTTTTTGGGATTGTTTCATCATTGGATATCAACGATTTGATAGATAGGTTTGGTTAGATGGCTATCTTCGAGAATAACCATGGCTTCCAAGGAATCACTCATTAAAAACCTAAACGGACCTTCAAAAAACTAAATGGGAGGAACTACTTACTGTAAGCACATAGTTTCCAAACTTTCATTGCTGCACACTGCATGATCAAGCACCTCACACAATAGCTTCTTGATATAAAGGATAGTATATATGAGGATTGGTACATTGATGACTCAATGATAGTCTCCTTGATGGCAAACAGTATGAAATCGAGTGTTGCACATGGTGTTATAATTCTACGGCCTGTAAAGAAAATTTGGGATACTGTGTCGTGGATGTATGAATATGAAAAGAACATCTCCCGTGTATTTGAGATATATGAGCAGATATTTACATTGCTAATGAGGGATAGAATAGTCTAGGATCATTTTGCTACCTTTGAGCTTGATGTATATCAACCATTGTCATCCGATGTTACTACTATACGTTGATATTGTGAAAAGTTAATTGTTGTAGTATAGTTTTCCTGTCTGAGTTCGGAGCTCTCGTCTCATATTCGATGACGTATTCTTGGCATCGACTTCATTTTAGATATTGAGACCATTTTCTCTTGAGTTCTGTGTATCTCCATTAGTACTTCCATTTATACTTCAGTTCATTTTATCATGGCCTCTACTTCTGGTCGTGGTCACAACTTTGGTCAAAGACGGGGGCGATGTAGATGTACAGATAACCGAGGCCATCCATCGTGTGAGTATTATAGTCATACGAATCATAGATCAGACCACCATTGAGAGAAGTTTAAAAGACTAGATTAAACACAGGTCTCCACTGAGACATAGAGTACTTCACCTGTAGATACTCCTATTGTTAGTACTTCAACAATGATCTTATCTCAGGGTAAGTATGCTTAATTTCTTTCGTATCTAGAGCATTAGTCTTCTACTGTTATAGCATCATATGCTACTGTCTCTACTTCAGGTACCTTTGCCTTATTAATATCTAATGATAGTTCTTGAATTACAGAAGTATCATTCCTCCCACATAATAGGTATTATTGACCTTTTTATCCGTCTATTTCAGCTATCGGATATTAAATTCATTGCTATTGTTGATAGTAGGACTTGTTGTGGGTCTGTACAAGACATTATTCGTTGCTTAAACCTATCCACAATAGGGTACCAATCGGAAGTCAGAACTGAGAACTAGACATCGGAAGCCCTAAATAGCGAATTGGGAAGACCTGATCAACATGAGAAACTAGATCAGAATCAGCACCCATCCCAACAACCGTTGACTTCTTGAAATTGGCCTTTAGACCAGTGATCAACTTAAAACACCCTAAGACGAAAGTAATTTCCTTAACTTCCTTAAGGGAAGTCCCACAAAACACCAAGGTATCGTCCGCATATTAGAGCAACGGAACTACACACTCCCTATGGAAAGGCTGGAAGACCTAAAAATGGTCAGTGGACCCAGCCTTAAGACACAAACAACTAAAAACGTCTGCCACTAATGGAAAAGAAGTGGTGACAATGGGTCCTCTTAACAAAGGCCCTTTGGGGCAACAATTGACCAAAAATAGAAAACTTCACTAAACTAACATAGTGACCCATCCAATCTCACCACTTGACCACAAAACCCAAACAAGCCAAGACCTCATTTAGATAATGCCAACTTACATTGTCATATATCACCTTTTCAAGGTCTAATTTCCACACAAGGTTAGGATGAGACTCAATACATTCATGTGCTACCAAAATTCCATCCAAAATCCGTCTATCCCGAAAAAAGCCATTTGATGAGGGCCAATCAGACTATTCATCAAAGGATTCAACCGCTTAGCTAGGGATTTTGTCATGATCTTGTACACACTATTCAAAATGCTGATTGGTCTGAAATCCCCCACATTAATAGTCCCATCTTTTTTAACAATGAGAGTAACAAAGGTAGCATTTATAACCCCTATTAGCATGGAAATCCCTGATCACCTCCACATCACATCCTCGTTAAGGATATCCCAACATCCCTGGAAAAAGAGAATTGGAAAACCATTAGGACTAGTCATCATGAATACATCTTTCCTTACCTTTGTTTCAGAAAACTCACACTCGATAGCGGCTGCTGTCAAGCTTGAAATCCTTTTGAGACCTGCACCCCCCAATTCAACCCTTACATGTGACTTTGATCTTAGGTGCTTCTCAAAGAATTCCCCCAGATCATCTCTAATCTCATTATTGGTGGATTTGATTACCCTTTCAACCATGATTGGATACAAATGATTCATCCTTTTTGGACCATTTTCCATGTAATGGAAAAACTTGGTATTTCAATCCCCTTCTTTGAGCCGTAAGACTCTAGATATCTGATGCTAGGCAATCTTGTCACACTTCCAACATTCTTCCAACTTGCCTTTCAATTCCAATATCAATACCCTATTCGCCTCATGCCACGTGCCCGCACTTGCCTTCTCATCAAGAGACTTGATCAAATCTTGTAGCTTTTTTTGCTTGGACGCCACCCCTCCAACCTCCTTTCTCCCTCAAGATTTTATCTGTTCCTTTATCCATTAAAGCTTTGTACACAATTTATTCATTGAACCCCAATTCCTTCTGAACTTTGCTTCCCTCGTTCACCGGTTAAATGCCACCAACCTTGTAGGAGGCCATCAAAGTTCCCCAACTTGAATCACCTTGCCTTAAATTGAAAAGGGTGGGGACCTTAATTGATGTCCTCAACGGAGAACAGATGGAGAGGAAGATGGTCAGATACTAGCCAACTAAGACAAGACACCCGTGTGTTTGGCCACGAAGAGTCCCATGCACACTAACACCTAGCCATGGGAAGGTAAATCTAACCAACATTTGAATTCAACTTATTAAATTCTGACATCCCCTGAGTGATTCTCAATGACCCACCACTTCTCTTCTCAGCAAATCTAGTGATATTGAAATCATCACCAATGACAAGTTCAATTACCTTGGAATTTCCAACCACTCTTAGTTCATCCCATAAGAAAGCCTCTGTTCACATGGATCATAAATATTCATCACCCTAAAGATCCCAAAGGTGAAGACATTGTGGGAGACGAGGTTAAATGTTGAGAGCCATCCTAGGCAGCGACAAGACCTCTAGCTGACCCTGTAGACCCCGTAGATAAATTCATTTAACCAATGTCCAGAGAAAGCTTGACATACACACAAATCGACTCCTGTTTGGTTTATTGGAAATGAAGGACACAAATCGACTCCATTCTGTAGACCCCTTAGATAAACTCATTTAACCAATGTTCAGAGAAAGTTTGACATACACACACATCGACTCTAGTTTGGTTTATTGGAAACGAAGGATATAAGGCTTCACACTCCTAACCAGGTTTCTCTCCAGCTTTCTTTTTGACTTGCATCTAAGTCCTCGAACATTCTAGAAAAGAATCTTCATTTAAAATCTGTAGAGATGAATAATCACTCTAATCTGTTATTAATACATGGATTATTGATATATATAGTTGAGTAGTGGATACCATAACATAAATGGATATCCATTTACCAACAAGTTTAATTACAAAGAAGACTATAATATAGATAATGCTAACATTTCTCCTGGAGCATATGTATCAATCATGCCTATGTTCCAATTTGGTACAAAGATCTTCAAATACTCCAACGCTCAGATTCTTGGTGAATATATCTGCAAGTTGCTCTAAGGACTGTATGTAGGGTGTACAAATTACTTCATCATCATGTCACGAACAAAGTGGCAGTCTACTTCAATGTGTTTCGTTCGCTTATGAAACCTAGGATTGTTGGCTATAAAGATCATAACTTGGTTGTCATAATGCATGGTCATAGGAGTCTGAATGACAAAATCAAGCTCGCACAGAAGGGATCATAGCTATATCATCTCACAAGTAGTTTGAGCCATAGAGCAATACTCTACCTCAGCATTAGACTTGAATACTACATTCTGCTTCTTGTTACGTCATGTAATCAAGTTGTCTCCAACATATATGTAAAAGTCAGACATAGACTTCTTATCACCTTTATCACCTGTATACCTTGAATCAGAGTAAGCTTCAATCTGTAAATGATCAAGCCTTTTGTAAACCCTGCATACCTTGAATCAGAGTAAGCTTCAATCTGTAAATGATCAAGCCTTTTGTAAATCAAGTCTTTCCCTGGTGCGCTCTTAACAGAGGCAAGTACACGAAATGTTCTTTGCCAACGAACTACTTTAAGTTCATGTATAAATTGACTGAGAAAACTGACCGTATAAATTATATCTGGCTTCGTGACTATCAAATAAATCAACTTCCTAATCAGATAGATGTCACTGTTCTGGGTCTTCTAGAAGCTTTGAGAAACTATCCCAGAAGGGTAGACTAGTCTCTATGGGCATAGTCTCAAGTTTACACCCTAAGAGATCTGTCTCCTGTAACAAGTTAAGTGTATATTTCCTCTGTGACATAGACATCCTCTTCCTGGAGTAAGTAAACTCAATGTCTAGAAAATACTTAAGCCTGCTCATATCTTTGGTGACAAAGTGTCTCCTTATGTACCCTTTGGTGTTAGATATGGCAGTAGCATCACTCCCTGTTGACAAAATATCATCCACATATACCGTAAGAATCACGCAACCACCGTTTGTCTTCTTGTAGAAGACCGAATGGTCTACAACATATCTATGAAAGCCATCATTTGTTAGTATTTTGTTGAACTTTATAAACCATGTCCGTCGACTTTGTTTGAGTCCGTAGATGGCCTTTTTGAGTATGCACACTTTATTCTCTCATGAGCAACATATCCCGATGGTAGCTTCATAAACACTTACTTTGTCAAATCGCCAAATAGAAAGGCATTCTTGTTGACGAGCTGAAACAACTCTTATGATTGATTAATTGTCATAGACAAAAGTACTTAAATGGAGTTGAGACAGGCTACAGGTGAGAAGTTCTCAACATGATCAACCTTATATGTCTGTGAAAACCCATGGACCACTAGATAAGCCTTGTAACGATCTATTGAACCAACTGATTTGTACTTCATAGTGAAGATCCATCTGCAAGTGATTATGTTTGTTTCTACAGGACAACTCGTAAGTTCTCACGCGCTACATGATTGCAATGCTTGCATTTTATCATCTATAGTAGCTTTCCAATGTGGTATTAGAAGTACTTCCTGGTAGTTTTTGGGTATAGACTCAGAAGAAATAGACAAGGCAAAATTACGAAAGGTAGGATAAAGTTTATTATTGGACGCAAAATTAAAAATAAGATGTGTAGTAAAGGATCTTTTATCCTTTCGTAGTGTAATAGGTATGTTTAGTTCGAATGTGGTAAAGTCTGGGATGGTTGGATCTACAGTCGTGGTGGCAGATGATTCAACTGGAGGGAGCATAGGTAGATGTTGATGGTGACGATAAACCTACAATGGATGATGTTGATGCCTATTGTTAGAGTGGTCATTTATAGAGACATTTAAAGGTCTAGGGGTAGGTGAGGGGATACATTCTGTTTGATCCAGACTTAACTTAAAGTAGGCTTGAGACTTAAAAAAGGTGACGTCATACATAATATTTCTTAGTCGAAGGATGGAAACAATGATACTCTTTTTGCGTGTGGGAGTATCTAATGAACACACACTTAATAGATCTAGGAGACAATTTGTCGAGTTCAGGAGATAAATCTTGTACAATAGTAACACACTTAAATACCCATGGTGGTAAAGAGAATAGCTTAGATTGAGGACGAAGTCACCTAAAAGGTATCTCATCACCTAAGGGTGTTGATGACATTTTATTTATGAGGAAAGATACAGTGAGAATTGCATCAGACTATAAGTGTTTTGATACTTTCATTTACATTATAATGGTGTAAGCAACATCTAAGATATGACGATGTTTCTTTTTGCTACTCCATTTTGTTGTGAAGTGTGTGGACATGTGGTCTAATGTATGATGCCTAAGGAAGCACAAAGAGACTCAAAATCTTTTTGAACAAATTCAAGTGCATTGTTAGTTTGTAAACATTTTGGAGTTTTTGAGAAATTGTTTTACAATAGTCATAACATGAAGCCAATCTTTTAACAAATAAACACATGAAGTACGAGAATAGTCATTAACAAAGACAATATAATATTTATGATTCGACATTGGCGAAACACGATTGGGATCCCAAACATCATAATGAATCAAATCAAATAAACTTTTACTTAACATTAACCTAAGACTTTTAAACGAAGCACGGTGATGTTTACCTAATTGACACGACTCATAATCAAAATGTGTTATTGATATCCATGGAAGGGTTTGTTAGAGTTTTTGATGCAACAGATGACCAAGACGATAATGTTACAAAACAAACAGCTTTGATGTAAACACCAATGCTACCAGTCCATGCGAAATCTCATCTCAAACCAGTAAGTACATGTCGTCTCTATGTTTACATTCGAAATCAATCCTCTTCCTTATTTGTAAATCCTGAAAGGTACAATGAAAAAGAAAAAAAAAGGGTGATAGAACACATTAATTGAGTAGTAATGGCACTAAAGGATAATAAATTTACAGGAAAGTCAGTACATAAAGAACATCGTCTAGCTTGTTCTAAAAAGAGGTTTTAACAACCCTTTCCCCAGAAACAGAACATGAATGACCATCGACAATCATCATAGAGGGGACAGGTGAAAGGTTAGACAGAAGAGTGAAAAAGTTGCTTGAACCAGGAAGAGGTTCTAAAGTCTATGATCTAGGAATTGTCCTTAGAAGTAATCAAGGTGCTATTTGTATCTGAATGGGAAGCGTGAGCCTTCATAGTGAAGGAATCAGTGGCCTGAAGTTGTAGGAACCGTGTGTAGTTAGCTTGAGAGATCGTAACAGTCTGATCTGTAGTAGAAGTAGTAGTATCTGGCATAGGAGATGCCTTAGTGGCAGTGGTATTCGTTCATTGTGGCTTGTTAAACTTGTCTCAGCATTTTTTAGAATGATATCCCAAATGTTTGTAATACTAATAGTGGGACCCCCTCGACCCTCTCGTCTTGCAGAACCATGACCACGTGAGAAGGTAGCCATAGCAAACTGACGTAGTAGATCGGGAAGAGCCTCTGCACCTAGAATTTGTCCATGGATCTTAGAAGACAACTTTGGGGTGAGACTCGAAAGATATGCTGTCATTGTCAACTCCTTCTTGTGCTGTCTCATCTTTGTGATATTTGCAGTTAAGGGTTGATACATATCAAGCTAATTAAACAAACTACGAAGAGTAGTGAAATGCTCCTGCATAAATCTGTTGTCCTGTTGAAGAGTGAAAATCTACTTATACATCATAAATATGCTAGAGATATTCTTCTCATAGCTATAAGTGTATCCTATATCTTCTTTGTAGGACGTAACATCATGACTCTACAAGCTACACTTGGTTCTATGTTGGAAACTAAACAGGAGACAATCGCTACATCATCAGCAAACAAGTCCTCATACATGGAATCCTTGGAATTAGGAGGTAAGTGAGTGAGATGTCTTATTTTCCTATGGACCGCAATAAAGGCCTCAAAGCTTTGTTCCCATAGTAGATAATTCTTTCCATTAAGTTTTTCTAAGGTGTTACTAAGATTTTTGACCAAGGATTCATAAGACGCCATTGAGATGAAATGAAGTACTACAAATTCTGATCTAAATTGTCAACAAAGGATAAGAATAGTTGCTGATTTTTCACAAACATTACAAAAAATTACACAAGAAAACTTTCTGGTAACACCAACACACGGTCCGAAGGCACAAATATGTGTGGATATCACATAACCACACACAAACAAGGGAAGAAAACCTGTAGAAGCCCTAAAACATGATGTCGGCCTGAAAAGGGGC
Source organism: Posidonia australis (assembly GCA_024699735.1). Classification (NCBI taxonomy): domain Eukaryota; kingdom Viridiplantae; phylum Streptophyta; class Magnoliopsida; order Alismatales; family Posidoniaceae; genus Posidonia; species Posidonia australis. The sequence goes on from JAMKQA010020016.1 coordinate 25,631, forward strand.
TGTGTCGGTTGACCTGGGAGGCCAGAAAGGGCCTATCGGCTGGCTTGGGGGCTTGCATTGCTGCTGTCGGCCAGCTTGGAGGCCTGAACTGCTGCTAGTGGTGGCCTGGAGGGGCAGGAGAGGGCTTGCCGACGGCCTGGAGGGGCGGGAGAGGTGCTGGAGGGGTGAAGGATGCTAAAGGGGCAGAGGAGGGATGACGGAGATTCGACAGCTTCCAACAGTGGTGAGGAGGCCGATGGCTGTGATGGTGGTGGTGGAACCCTAGTTCCTGTGCTCTAATACCATGTGAAGATGAATAATCACTCTAATCTATTATTAACAAATGGATTACAGACATATATATAGTTGAATAGTGGATACCTTAACATAAACTGATATCCATTTACCCAATAAGTCTAATCACAAAGAAAACTATAATATAGATAATGCTAACAAAATCAAAGACCCCAAATCCTAAGCTTGGATGGCGGACTAGGATGCAATTGCATCTCTAGTCCTACCTATGGTCCCTTGTTATTGGGAGAGAACACTGTGAATCTCCTTGAGGTGGTTGCGTAAAGCAAGACCCAACTCATTGCCCTTAGAAATAATTTGGGCATCATCCCACCAAGGCCCCTCCTCACTATTACCCAACTGATGACATTGTTTCCTCTTTCTTCTGCTGTATGCCAAGGAGAAACCCTCTGTTGCTATACTCCTCACCCCATCACTACTCCCTTAACACCCACATCCAACTCATTCCTATTTGACTCCATGCCAACAAGACCACTAGAGAATTGTTACCTACAAAAAAATCTTAAGTATTATTATCACTATGTACCAACCATGATACTTGAGAAATTTATTTAGACGATGCAGGCTTATCATGTTGTACAATTCTCAGCTCTGAAGAAGAATTTGGCATAGGCTTGGGATTTTGAAGTTAATTTAGGTAGGTTTTAGGATTTTGAGTTAATTTTAGAGTTTTGAGTTAGTTTTAGGGTTTCGGACTAAGTTTAGGGTTTTAGGCTTAGGGTATACGTCTAGGGTTAGGGTTTTTAGGTTGAATTTTAGAGTTAACTCCATTTGCAAGCATATGGGGTGCCTACAAATGCCCCTTCCTGAGCAAGGTTGAAGGACGAATGGAACAGAGACTGATGCTCAGGGTTGACAAAGACACCCCGCCCCCCTCTTACAAGGAAAAAGGAACAGGAGGAGGAGACCACTGCTCCGGGTTGACAAAGACACCCCGTTCGACGCTGCATGAAAGTGTTAGCTACTAGTAATCAGCTACCTAGTTGGTGAATGCACCAGAAGTCATGACCTGCCACCCAGAACGCCACAAACGAAGTCGAAATCATGGAAACTAACATTAATGAAAAATGCTGACCTAGAATACTAGTGTTAATGCTGAGGTGACTGTGGCTGTTGATGAATAATATGTACTAATGAATGATGGTGCATGGTGAACGAATGCCACCTCAAGATTATGATGTATACTACTAGATGATGCATGTAGTGCAAGATACCAAGTTGATGACCAATCAGCTCCTAAAGGACATGATTGGTTATCACACTTGTCGAGAAAAACGTTGAACAAGACTCACGGTGCTTGCCGATCGAAAAGTGATTGGTCACGGAAGTCATTTGGGTAGTTCGGGCTACCAGCCCAAAAAGGGTGAAAAGGAACAAGGCAAGTGGGGAATCCACTGGGCACCACAAGTATTGTCCGGATAGTTCGGGATACTAGCCCAAAGGAAGGAGGAAGATAGTTTGCTTCGATTCCATCTATTCGGAGCAAAATTCAAAAACTAAGGGGAGGCATCGAGATTCGTCCATCCAAATTAAACCTGGGATGGGACCATCTAGACTCCGTCCAGTAGTCTAGAAGAAAAAATGGAAAAGGGGGCCTTGAATCCGTTTGTCAGGATCGGAATTAAAAGGCAAGAGGTGCCACCAAGATTCGTCTGTCTGGATGGAACCTGGGATGGAACCATCTAGACTCCGTCCGGTAGTCTAGAAGAAAAATGGAAAAGGGTAGCCTCAATTCTGTCTGTCATGATCGAAATTTAAAGGCAAAAGGTGGCACTGAGATTCGTCTGTCTGGATCGAACTTGGGATGGGACCATCTAGACTCCGTCCGGTAGTCTAAAATAAAAAATGGAAAAGGGGGCCTTGAATATGTCTGTCAGGATCAGAATTAAAAGGAAAGAGGTGGCACCGAGATTCATCTGTTTGGATTGAACCTAGGATGGGACCATCTAGACTCCGTCTGGTAATCTAGAAGAAAAATGGAAAAGGGTAGCCTCGATTCCGTCTGTCAGGATCGGAATTCAAAGGCAAGAGGTGGCACTGAGATTCATCCGTCTGAATCGAACCTGGGATGGAACTATCTAGACTTCGTCCGGTAGTCTAGAAGAAAAAATGGAAAAGGGAGCTTTAAATCCATCTGTCAAAATCGGAATTAAAAGGTAAGAGGTGGCACCGAGATTTGTTTGTCTGGATCGAACCTAGGATGGGACCATCTAGACTCCGTCTTATAGTCTAGAAGAAAAAATGGAAAAGGGGGCCTTGAATCCGTCTGTCAAGATCGGAATTCAAAGGCAAGAGGTGGCACCAAGATTTGTCTATCTGGTTCGAACCTGGGATGGGACCATCTAGACTCTGTCCAGTAGTCTAGAAGAAAATGGAAAGGTGGCCTTAAATCTGTCTGTCAGGATCGGAATTCAAAGGTAAGAAGTGGCACCGAGATTCGTCTATCCTGATCGAACCTGGGATGGGACCATCTAGACTTCGTTCGGTAGTCTAGAAGAAAAAAATGGAAAAAGGGTAGCCTTGATTTCGTCTGTCAGGATCGAAATTCAAAGGCAAGAGGTGGCATTGAGATTTGTCCATCTAGATCGAACTTGGGATGGGACCATCTAGACTCCGTTCGGTAGTCTAGAAGAAAATTTGAAAAGGGTAGCCTCGATTCTGTCTGTTAGGATCGGAATTCAAAGGCAAAAGGTGGCACCAAGATTCGTCCATCTGGATCAAACCTGGGATGGAACCATCTAGACTCCGTCCGGTAGTCTAGAAGAAAAATGGAAAGGGTAGCCTCGATTCCGTCTGTCAGGATCGGAATTCAAAGGCAAGAGGTGGCACCGAGATTCGTCCGTCCAGATCGAACCTGGGATGAAACCATCTAGACTCCGTCCGGTAATCTAGAAGAAAGCTAGACTTTCCCAACTAGGGCAAGTCCAACAGAGCAGGCTGGATTTCGCCCTGGTACAAAAATTTGTGAAGACTTCATTCGTCCAGGCCTGGGCAATAAAATGAGATTCTAGATTATTATCTGGGTGGTCCCTAGCACCAAGCCGACAGGTAGAAGAAAGTAGAATCCTGAACCAGCCAAGCACATGCTGTCGCAATGGCGATTTACTTCGCATCAATCGTAAGCAATCAAACAAGCCGGTCAGAAGTGTTCCGATGAATTTTATTACAGCAGTCAATGAAATGATTACATGCATTTCAACTTGCAAAGAACCAGTAACATGACGCGAATGTTAAGAATCTGCATCATCCTGGATCTATTTGGAGTTTTGGTAAAGAGCGTATGGCTCAGAGCAACACTGCAGATTGGTCATGTTTCTTCAACTTTGGCTTCATAATTTGTTGTGCAACCCTTTCCCTCTATGACTGTGAGATCTTTTGATCGCATGGAGCCACTAAGTAAATGAGATAGCTCCTTAGTCATAGCACAGGAACTCAGAGGGTACTCTTGGAATTGGGCTAGCATTAGCCCCTGAACAAGGGAATCTTGCAGATAGCCGAACTGCCACATCACACGAACTGGGTGATACTCAACTCTACTAGTCAGCCTCGGTAGGATGATAAGTTGCATATCGGTTATATTGAACAAAGTCTCAAAGTTATGAGTGGTCGAAGGAATGAAGCGTCAAATGACGTTGTCTTCTGTCAAGTTTTCTGACCACTCGTGCTCTTTCCGAACCGAGGTGAGCGTGCGAGCATGACTGCTTTGACTGTGGGATTCGAAAGATGACCATTGCAGGCGTAAGATTTCTACACCCAGATGTGCAACCAACCATACCTGTACAAAAGCTACGCAACCGTAGAAGTGCCGACAACGTCGTAATGATCGGTCCAAAGTTCGATAAGTTTCTGCCAAGATCACTGGAACCAAGTCTATCTGATAGGTGACAACTACAAAAGCAATCTCGGTGACTTCATTGTTTACAACCATCCGACCATTGTTGAAAACCAATTCTCCTAGGAAGCGGACAATAAAGCCTTTTAACCAGAGCTCATCGCCTAAAGAGGTGCGCATTCCGACCACCTTGTCAAAGTAAGCTAGCTGTAGCATGGGAGAATGTCTGTTTGAGTAGATAAGTTAACGACCACAATCACTGGTTGATAGGCCAGTTAGCTCACTCAAGACGGAGGAATTTCCGTCGTGCCGCATAAAGACAGTAGGTCCCAAGAACTTCTGCAAACAGCACACTCTTTGGACTTCCTCTAAGGTAGGAGTTAGTTCGATTCTCCCAAAACGGAACACATGATGGGCTGGCTTCCAAAATCGAGCAATTGCACACAGGAAGTATCGAACAACCTCTACCTTTGCGATATCCAGAAACTTTGAGGAGATACCCCGAATTCGTAGCTTATTGCGATCACTTTCTGTTAGTTTCCCGATCCATGCTTTGAGAACATTTGACCAGTGTATGGGCACAACCATCGTAGGGAAACCCATGATTAACAGGTCACTCCGGCTTCTTCTAACTCAGCCACACCAGAAGAGAAGACGATCTCAGATAAAAGGTGCAGCGCAAATGGTGTTGAAAATCAGAGAGACTAGCCTAAAGCTGACTGTTACAATAATTAAGTAGGAAGTTATTGAACAGATTGCATCTTGCGCATAGCCCCCAGTAAGAGATCCTAGCTATCAATCGGTCTTGACCAGGTGCCGAAATAATGAGATATAGCCATCAAACCCTAATGATTGGGATTGTTTGACGACTGAGCCCTCATAAGGTGCTTAAGAAGCCAAATGAGGTAGCTAGAGTGCCCTTACGTAGATTATGGGGATCCTCAACCTGTAGAGCAGCTAAAATGCCCCTGGTCGAGTATTGTCTTAGTGTGTCTAACTATCGGACAACTGACATGCCCCTGGTTTGACATGGATTAGTCTAACCAACCAGAGCAGCTTGCATGCCCTTGGTCGAGTACTGGCTTAGTGTGTCTAACCATAGGACAGCTGACATGTCCCTGGTTTGACATAAATGACCCTAACCAATAAGAGCAGCTTACATGCCCCTGGTTTAGGCGATGCCCTCCTGATCCTCTTAGATTGAAAGCTGCTATCATGCCCCAGCTAAGAGAACCAGATTGAACTTTGCGACACTTTTAAGGTGATGTTTGTGGAAAGAAATGCATGCATATTGAATGATTTGTAGGATCTTAATGGCGCCCTCAGCATTGGGATGCTTATTGCCATGTATATAAGGGAATGGTAGCTCCAATCCTTACGAGACTATCCAAATCCCTAGTTTTTTTGGGTGGCCATTTAGAAATGCAATACCATGTCTTGGACTCCATTCTAAACCCCACTGGACCATACCCCTGTCTTTTATTTTATTTATTCTTTCTCCCTCATAGGCATGTGGGTTCACCCTATCCCTGGCTTGGAGGTAATTGGTACCTGGTCTGTGGTGGAGAGCTGCTGTTGTTTAAAGGATTGGTTAGGCCCTTTTTGGAACATGTTTTCCAGGTATTCACTCCGACTCCTCTCCAAGATAAGTTGGAGGGACAGTACTACCTGTCATGCCTCTCTCTTTAGGGTTAACTTCTATCTATGACTTCTGTCTTCTAATTCTTTTATGCTCTTTCACAGATATATATTTTTATTTTATTTCTCACACTCTCATTCTCATCCCTAACATTTTATCTCCCTATGGGAGGTGTAGGGTCCTTGAACGGCTTGAATATTTCACCCAATTCACGATGAAAGGTGGCTCCCTCACTCCCTAGGTTAGCTAAATAGTATCTACCAGAGGAGGTGTTACATATTCCCAACATCGGTGAGCTTATTCCGCTTATCATCACTGGGCTAAGATCCATGCATGTGACAATAATGCCAATCAACTATCTATAAATGCGCATGCTGAATGAGAAGTAGTATGTGTTAGGATGCATGGCTACATGGATGCAGAAAGATATGGATAAAATGAAATCGTGCATGCATGAAAAAAAGTGACAGTGTCGTAGAATGGGGACACATGCTTTATGATCACTGATAGTACTTTTTCAGGTAGCAAGAATTAACTGGCTCTGACTGCTCAATGCAATCCATGTCCTCGAGGATGACGGCTCCTCCAGAGAAGACTTGTTTGACCACGAATGGTCTGCGCCAGTTGGGTCTGAATTTGCCATGCATTTCTGATAAGTTTTGGCCATGCATTTCTGATAGCATTGTGCATGATACATAGCTTGCAACCGATGCTCATTTATCAAGTTCAGTTGAACAAGGCAGTCCTCAATCCACTCCGCCTTTTCCAGCTCTGCTTCTTCAAGGACTCTGAGCGATGGTATCTCCACCTCTATTGGTAGGACTGCTTCCATACCATATACCAGAGAATATGGAGTCGCTCCTGTTGAAGTCCGGACTGATGTTCTGTAAGCCCACAGAGCGTATGGGAGCTTGTCATGCCAGTCCTTATGTCTATCTGCCATCTTTTTAAGAATCTTGGTTTGATTCTTATTGGAGGATTCTACAACCCTGTTTATCTGAGGACAGTATAGGTAGGACTTGTGCAGATATGGAACTCCTGCAAGAAATCATCAACTCTTTTGGCTGTGAAATTCGTCCCATTATTAGAGATGATTGAATGCGGGAGCCTGTACCAGGTAATGATATTGTTCCTGATGAACTTTTCAGTCATAGAGGCCGTCACTGTCTTGTAAAAGGCTGCCTCCACTCATTTTGTATAGTAATCAATTGCTACTAGGATGTACTGATGTCCATTGGAAGCTACTGGGTGGATAGCTCCGATGACGTCTATTCCTCATGTTGAGAAAGACCGGGGTGACAACATGCTATGGAGCTGCTGCGGTGGTGCATGAATAAAGTTGCTATGGACTTGACAGTTGTGACATCTTCACAAAAACTGATAACAGTCTGTCTCCATGGTTGACCAGAAGTAACCTTGTAACATTATTTTCTTGACCAATAATACTCCATTCATGTGGGGCCTGCATGTCCCAGCATGAACCTGTAGCATTACTGTATCAGCCTCCTTTTTATCCAGACAACGTAGAAGCATCTGGTTGTAAGACCTCCTGTACAAGTGACCTGCTCCAAGTACATATTTTGAAACTAGTCAGACCATAGTCTTTCTATCTGCCACTGATGCCTCCTGATGGTGATTCCCGATTACTAGGTAGACTTTGATGTCATGATACCATGGAAACCCTGCTGTGGAGTCTGCTTCTTCTATGCTCATGCAGTGTGTCGGCTGGTCTGTGTAGTTTATTGACACTTTTACCGTGTCATCCTCTGGTATTGACAACCAGGATGTGAGAGTGGCTAGTATATCTGCATAGGCATTCTTGGCCCTGTTCATAAAAGAAAAACGTATTTCCTCAAACTTGGCCATTAGCCTTAAGAGATGGTTATGGTATGGAACCAGCTTCAGGTCCTTGGTTTTCCAGTTACCATTAACCTGTGAGATGACTAACATGGTGTCGCCATGCACATGTAGTTTCCGCGCACCATGTTCTAATGCAGCCCACAAGCCAAGAATACATGCTTCATACTCTGCCACATTATTGGTGCACACAAAGGTTAACTTTTGAGCAAGTGGGATCATCTGGCCTTGTGGGGTCTCTAGTACTGCACCGATGCCTATGCCTCTCCTGTTAACTGCACCATCAAAGTAGAGATGCCACCGCTCTTTGTCTCGAGGGTCTACTGACTCATCCTCCTCCATGGCAAACAGTATATCCTCATCAGAGAACTGAGTTTGCAGGGGTTCTGTCATGGATAAATCTGCTAAGTGATCTGCCATAGCCTGTCCCTTCATAGATTTCTGAGTGACAAAAGTGATATCAAACTGAGATAAGAGTACTTGCCACTTGACGCATCTACCCACTAGTGCGGGCTTCTGAAACAGGTATTTCATAGGATCATGTCGGCATAGTAATAGAACTGGATATGCCATCATGTAGTGTCTTAGGCGTTGTGTGGCCCAAACAAGGGACAAGAAGACTTTTTTGATTGCGGTGTACTTAACTTCGCAATCATTGAATTTTTTACTCAAATAGTAAATGGCCCTCTCCTTGCGACCTGTTTCATCATACTGACCCAAGACTGCGTCCATTGAATATTGTGTTATTGACAAATAGAGCAGCAGAGGACGCCCTAGTGTCAGTGGAACTAGGATTGGTGGCCTTACCAAGAGATTCTTGATTTTGTCAAAAGCTTCTTGGCACTCTTCACTCCAACAGATCTATACTTTCTTCCTCAAGAGCTTGAAGATCGACTCACAAATTGGTGTCAACTGGACAATGAACCGGCTGATATACTGCAACCGCCCCAAATACCCTCGGACTTCTTTTTTTGTTGTGGGAGGAGGCATCTTGATAATGGCTTTAGTCATATTCGGATCTACTTCAATTCCCCTTTGACTAATGATGTAACCCAGTAGTTTGCCCGATGACATACCAAATACACACTTGTTGGGGTTCAACGGCAACTTATATTTTTACAAGCGGTTGAAAAGCTTCCGCAAACAAGCAATGTGTTCTTAAGGCTTTTTTGACTTAGCAATCATATCATCCACATAAACCTCAATGTCTTGGTGCATGAGATCGTGGAATAATGCTGTCATCGTCCTTTGATATGTGGCCCCGGCATTCTTGAGCCTAAATGGCATAACTTTGTAGCAGAGCACTCCTCATAGGGTAATAAAGGACATTTTCTCCATATCCTCTTCTGTCATTCTAATTTGATTATAACCTAAGAACCCATCCATGAATGACAGCATTTTGTGTCCTACAGTATTGTCTACCAACACATCAATGTGTGGGAGTGGGAAATCATCCTTTGGGCTTGCTTTGTTTAGGTCCCTGTAATCAATACACATTCGGACCAGACCATCTTTCTTAAGTACTGGAACCACATTTGCTAACCATTCTAGGTAGAGGACGACCTTCAGAAAGTTAACTTTGTACAGTTTCATTATTTCCTCTTTTAATTTCAACAGCCACTGCGGTCGCCATCTACGCAATTTCTGTTTAACTGGCTTGACGTCAGGTTTAAGTGGTAATGTGTGCACCACTACCTCAACGTCCAACCCAACCATGTCATTGTAACTTCAGGTGAAGATATCTGCATATTCTCGAAGGAGCTCAACAAGTTCTGCTCGGGCCTGTACTATGAGTCTGGTGCTTATTTGCACTTCTTTGACATCCTCAATGGTGTCAATGTTTGCAGACTCAGTTTCCTCCTCTACATGCAAGTTCGGGCCTTCTGGATCATCGTCGTAAGGCTCGAATTCTGGTGTGTCATGACTTTCTTCTTGTATTTCTACATCATCCTCTTCTCCATATGTAATAAGTTCGGGAAGGACTTCTTGTTGGAATGATGGGTCCGTGTCCTTAAAGTGCACATTTTCTCAACATTCTACCCTTGATGATGTTTCAGAATAGTTATTGTGACTCTGGTCTTCTTGCATGCACCTCTGACGATTTCAGATTCTACCGTTTCCAAACTTGCAGATGTATCTGCCTGTTCTTTTTTCACAGCCTTATTATGCAGACAAACGTTTTTATTTTTATGATTTTCTATGATGGGTGGGCAGCTATCCTCTGATTGACTGATATGAGTGCTTCCGCCTGCATTCCCTCCTGAGCCTAAATCATGATCTTTTTTTTGGACCCCACTGCTTAAGTGGGGCAGGACTGATAATACCACCTAGACCCGTCTCTCAGCTAATAGGAGATAAACTCCTCTGGTCTGGCGTTTAGTGATCTGTTCTCTTCCAGGGTCATAATAGCATACTGACACTGTGTAATTGTCTGCTCTGCCGTGTGTTCTGTCGTTAATGCTTTCCCCTTTCTGCACCAGAGTTCAGTCTATGTATTCTCCGCCAGTACCGCCAACTGCTCCTGAGCATGCTGTCAACTTGTGCTACTATAGCATCACCCTCATCTTCATCAGAAGCGAAATCCACATAGTAGGCACTAGTAGTTTCTAATACTTCAAGCAGTGATTTCAACTGTCCCAACTGTAACCCCTTCAAAGCTGATTGATATACTGATGTTGCTACTGCTGAGGTTGCCTCTGTTGAATCCGAGACTGCAGCCAGACTTGTAGGAGGGCCTTTGGCTGACTCCGGAGGTGGCAATGCCAGCATAACTGACCCCGATGGCATGGACAATGTCGAATCTGCTCTAGAGTCCACAATTTCCTCTTTAGAGTCGTAATCTTCAACACATATCCACTCTGATCCACTGACTAATTTACCCTGTTTAGGCTCTGCAAGCATGAAACTCTGATTGGCCTCCAGCAATCCTGCACTAACAAAGTTAGTTAAATCTCGTGGAATAACGAGCTTTGGAAACTTACGACGTCTCGAGCATCCATCCTACGGTTTCTACTCGTATCCCAGTCCTTCGAACTCGTCTTTTGTCAGCAGCAATCGGTTCGGTGATTCCCTGGCCATTCTTCCCGAGAGGTGCTCCTTTCTTGTATCCTTACCTCTGGCACAGATTCTCGACCATCAAGAATGAATAGCCAAAAGCGGTCAAATGGCTGGCACGCTCGAGAATTGGAATGAATTTGACCGGTTCAAAGCGATCGACATGGTAAAGCACATTAGAAGGCTTAGGGTCAAAATGGACAGTTTGGAGGGATACCGAAGAGACTGCCTCAACCTTCTCCCTTTTAAGGTTTTCTGCCATTACAACGACAATATCGTTGTTCCAACGGAACGTAATCATTCGGTGAAGCATTGAGGGGATAACTTGATGCTTGTGGAGCCAAGGGCACCCAAGTAGAAGATTGAAGGATGGCTCAAGGTCGACAACATAGAACTCAACCTCAAAATGGGCAAGACCAATGATTAAGGGAATGATCAAAATTCCTAAAGCATCATGGTGCGTGTTATCAAAAGCTGTCATTCTTTTCACGACTAGAGTAATGTCCTCGGATTTAAATCCCACCTGATTTGCAGTTCACAAAGGGCAGTCATTTAAACCGGCGCCATTATCCACCAAAGTAAGAGGAACACAGAAATTCTAATATTACACCGTGATGAATAAGGGTTGGTTATGATTTGTCCCTATTGGGGGCCCTGTTGGGGGAAGCTCTGAGCTAGAGAATGAAATCACCTGCGACGCGGCTATCATCCCCACCATGCTTTCCACGGCTGACGGTTGTATTGTTGGGGAAACATGAGCGGCTTAGAAAACTCGGAGAAATGCCTCCCAGTGTTCAGCTGACGTATAAATTAGGTCCCAAATGGAAATATCCGCTTTAACTTTCTTTAATTAGACCGTGATGTCAGCTACAGGTGGGTCTGCCTTAGCAGCAGTTGGGTTAACTCTAGGGATCGCCTCTTTAGGGATCTGATTGAGAGTCTAGTTTTTTGGTTGGGAAGACGAAGTTATGGGCTGGCTGGGTTTGTTTGCAGGAATCGAGGCCTTGTACACCCATCTCGACCGTGTTACCTTGGCACACGTTTCTGTGGCATAACTGTAAGCATGCAATGAGTATCCTGTGTCAAGTTATTGACCACAAGAGCGCAGGCCTTCAATTCCCCTAGGACCGAAGCTGGTGAAGTAAGTATTAGCATTTGGTGGGCCAGGTCATGCTTTAGTTTGGCCAACAAACCGATTGTTGATGGAGTGGATTGCATAGTAGGTTTTGCAGTCGTGAGCCTCGGTCTGGCAGTCAGTTGGATCATATTGAGTGCAGAACTGGAAGCATTAATAGAAGACTGACTAAGCTGATAAGGGAACGGATCTGAGACATCATGGATGAGAAGAGAAGAGTCAAAATGTGTAGCCTCATCAGAAGAAAGAACACAAATTCCTGAAGTTTCGGGCACATACTCAGGCAAGGGTCGGTTAACTATGTTGCTATGGGTTGATGCAAAAGGATGAGGTGTTAATGCAGCAGGCGCAGACTCTGCCTCCTCTGTGTTAATAACAATGACCTTCTGGTCAATCAAATCCTGAATCGCTCCTCGAAGTGCAAAATAGTTATCCGTAGAGTGTCCCACGGTTCTATGGTAACTGCAATATAAATCCACTTTAAACCACAACAGAAGTGGATTCGGTGGTGGGCGAATTTCCGGAAGCCTTAGGGGCAACACCACCTTAGGAAACACGACACTCAGAAACTCAACCAGAGGAGTGTAATCTCTCTCGGGTCATGGAGGTCGTCTTGGTCTTGGGTAGTGCCCTTGCCTTGCTGGTGCGGGCTGGTAGACTAGCTAAGCGGTGATGGTGATTCATGATGTGCGTGGTGTCCTAGGTGCAAGAGTGTAGACTACCTGACTCTGTGCTAGTGAGCTCACCACACCGACTGGCATAACCGGAGCTCCAACACATGCTACAGCATTCTTGGCAGTATCCTTCTTCCACGCATACCCGGTGTTGGATCCACTACTACCACCATTATTGTTGCTGGTTCCTCCTGAAGCCATGGTTTGCTTGGCAAATGCTGTTAATGCAAGAAAGCTTCTGCTATGCAATGAGCTCTCGACATGCGTGCCAGCTTTAATCAGGGATGCAAAGGTGGAAATAGGCTGGATGCTTAATAGAGCTCCTGTGGCTAGCTGTGCTCCTCGAATTATTATCTCGATAGACTCTTCGTCAGAAGGTCTATCGCGAACCTGTGAAGCGATGGCTCGCCAGCGTCCGATGTACTCCCCGAATGGCTCGTGGGGTTTCTACCTTGTGGTAACTAGGTCCTCGTGCTTTGGGATCATGTCGAAATTGAAGGAATACTACTCCAGAAAAGCTTGGCTGAGATCATTCCAGGTCTTGATCGTGGTCATATCCAAAGATGTGAACCATTTCAAAGCTGGACCTGTGAGGCTCTTCTTGGAAGAGGCAAATAAGGAGTCTCTCGTCAGCCTGTAACTGAGCAAGATTGCCACAGTATGCCCTAAGGTGTGAGATTGGGTAGCCTTTCCCATTATACTTTTCAAGTTTCGAGATATGGAAATTCAGGGGGAGTGTGGCCTCTGGGAAGTAGCAAAGGTCCTGGAAGTTATAAGACTGGCGATCCTCGCCCTTCACTTGTTGTAACGCTCTCTCCAGGTCATTCATCCTGGTGAGAAGTGCATTTGGGGTTGCTGCTGACATTGATTGTGCAGTTGGGGCGGGTCTCACGTACGATGTACAAATGGCACCGATGTGCTCCTTCAGATCTATCATCTCGCCACCTGGTGCCGTGGCATGATGACTAGTGTACCTGTGTATGTGTGTTGCCTATGGTGGAGTGAATGCTGAAGCCTGTATCTGATGCAAGGGTGCCAGAATGATGCTATATTGTGCTGGGCATGGTGTTGCATGTGGGAGTAACAACTGTTGAACCGATATGGTCGGGTTCATAGGTCGTTGTACCCTTGTCAGCCCAAAAGGCAGACCACCAGCAGATGGAGGAGTATGCTGTGCGTTTAGTGGCAATGATGCAAATGGCAACGTAGAAGTGCCTCTCGTCGAGACAGTGTGAAACTGTGGCGACAACTGTAGTGGTGGTGTGACTGGTGTAGCATGGAATGCATGAGCAGGCGGAGCGGGATCCTCAGGAACTGGACAAACAAGTGTGGTCAAAGTAGGATCCAGAGAAAAGGTCATGCTTTGCAGCCTCTGTGCAAGGGCCAGAAGCTATTGAGACTACACAGTGACAGAACCATCGGTAGCAGTACTGAGGGCTGGAAGAGCAAGCGGAAGGGATGTCATAGGGGGCTGGAAGATCAAGAATGCTGCAGGTTGAATTCCTACTGAAGAAGCAATCACAGCTAGCTGTGTGTCAAGCAGAGTAGAGTCAACTGAAGGACAGGACATCATCAGATCAGATGCCCTTGTGGTGGTCATGGTAACTACCTTAGTCACAGGCTCCAGACCAATAAGGGTCTGCTAATGTCCTGAAACGGGAGGATAGGGAACTCCAAGCGCTTGGAAGTGGTTGTCATGGAGTGTAGGTGGAGTAACTGATGTCAAAGTAAAAGAAGGAGGGGCGGAAACAGGAATCCCCTCTGGAACAACCAGTGCAAAGGTCTTAGAGGCTCGCTGGGCCATAACGGACCACGAATGGGTAAGGATAGGGCTGCAATTGCAAACTAGAGGACGACACCTACGAGGAGCTATCTTCGAAAATGACGAATAGCTCTAGGAAAGATGGTCGAGAATAGTGCCTCAAGACAGAGGTCATAGAAAGAAACTCCTAGGCTCAAACCTAGGAACTCACACTCAAAACCCTATACCTGACAAAGGACAAAACCTAAGGGGTTAGTGATGAAGAGAAGACAAAACAACAAATGAAGCAACTAAGCTATGCAATCGTTTGTTAGGGTGGCATGAATGGCACACATGCACATGAATGCTACTAACATGTTCTCTCTTACCATGCATGTCCCACATGGGGTTGACCATATGGGACACACTCATGGGTTTGGATTTTGACACTGGTCAGAAAAAATAAGGTTCCTGTTCTAAATCTTGGCCGGAGCGCAGGCAGTGAACGGGTGATGCGTTGGTGGCCTCGTCTCCTGCAGTAGCATGGAGCTGTACGCTCTACTAGCACCGACATAATCCCAGACAAGGGGGGACAAACTAGCAATACGTCCTACGCCAAAGCTATAGAACGGGCTACTAGAATTGTCCTTTGCAAATTATGGGTGGACTTAGAGGAGAAGATGCATGTCCTATATGATCAATCATGTGATATGCTTTTGTGTCTTTTACTTGCATTTTATTAAATCGGGGGAATTGTGAGCATTTGTCTCTAGTTTTGTCTTATTATTTGTTTGTCTGAGTTTGTGTGTTTTATTTTAACCAGATAGGGAGGCAAACATGTTTCTACTCTCTTAATCATGGCAAATACAAAAAAGGGGAAGAAAGCACACAATCATGGCATCAAAACAGTCAATCAATCAAGCAGAAGGCCTGAATATGGCATGTGCTAGTGTAGTGCTCACAAGTAGTGAAGAAAAGCAAGTATGAATCAGCTCATGTGCATGTGTGGTGGCATAGCAATCGTGTAAAAAGAGATGTATAGTCAAATAGGTACAAACAAATAGAACAAACAAACAAACACAAAGTAAAGATCGTTGCTAAGCAAGCTGACGATTATGTAAAGGATATATTTTGGTTAAGTAATAGTAGCAATATTAAAAAGTTATGTTATTACTGTCAGAAAAAGCATCTTTCTTTTCGTTTCCCAGAAATTAATCTGATTTCTCAATATAGCTTTACTTGACTCAACATCATTTGTCCATTTTTAGTCTTTGATTCATCACTTGTATGAGATTCCTTTTTTTCCCTTTTTTTGATAGAGAAACAAAAGAATAAGCATTCTAACTCTATAACAGGGTTGAATTATAGTAACTATCGAAGGTACCACTTTTATTAACTACTTTGTAGTCCCTCCTCATTGAAATTATTTAAAGTACAAGTTCAAAAGATTCTCATTACCTTATATAGAGTTGGAATGCTTATTTACTCATCTATGTTATCATTAGTTTTGACAACAACACAAAAGAGAGAAAGCACCCTTCTTTCCTTTTTGCAGGAATTAATCTTTTAACTCAAACAATGGTTTACTTGATGTTGCTTGTTCATTTGCAGTCTTTGATTCATTACTTGTTTTGAGATCCCCTTTTTCCCCTTTTGTTATAGAAACATCAGAAACAAAAGTATTAGAATTCCAACACCATATGCTGCAAAACATGAGGATTAGGGGTTGGTTGTTGAGAGGTTTGAGAGGGGGTTGTCGGGGTTGTGGGGTGTTTCTTGATCAAGTCTGTTCAACATCCCTGTTTATTCCATATCCATCTTTACAATGTCAGTGTTGGTGGTAGATAAACTTGAGATAATTGCTCATAAATTCCTCTTGCAAGGGGCAAAAGGTTGGGTCGGATTGGTTTCCATCCTATGGCATTGATGAAAGTTTACCGTTCTTGTAAGGAATGTGGCATTAGTTGAGGGACTCCCATTCTTTCAGTTTGGCTCAATTGGGAAAATGGCTGTCACAATTGTGTAAGGGAGGTGCAAAGCATCATGTTTATGGCGACAGGTGATTATTAGGAGGTTGTATAGGGGTTACTTGATTGCTGGGATTGTGATAAATATTACTTTGGTGTTTTTGTGAAAAGGGATCTTTGAAGCGACAGCTATGGTGGGATGCAGAGTTTGCTTGAAAATGGGGAAAGGTGATTCGTTCTATTTCTGGGATGAGTGGCGGATTGGTCCTTTGCTTTCCCTGCATTGTACAGTGTATTTGTTTCATCTTCTGTGAGGATTATATAGTGTGTGCGCAGTGAATCTGGGATCGTTGAGGATTTAAGATTGAGAATGGATCTCCAGGCTGTTAATCTTGCTGAGTTTTGTTTTCTTTTGTCACCATTGGACTCCCATGGTTCAGGAGGCCTCTCGTTTGTTATTTGAGGATTCGACACTCTGTTATGGTTGTGGGGAAAGAAGGAAGCCTGCTCTGTCAAATCTTTGTTCCAGTTCATCTCATATGGTGGTGCTATGGTTGTTTGCCATAAATGGCTTTGGCAAAGTCACTTGCCTTAGGAAGTGTAGGGTTTTGCATGGTAAATTTTCCAGTTTTGAGTCTAGAATTTGTTTGCCGTGAAGTGGAGAGGATTTCATTTTGCCAGTAGATGTTCCTTGTGTTGTGTAGAAGACAATCTATGGTATCTAATAGTTGGGTGTTGAAACGTGGCTTCTTGGGACTGGTTTTGGTATGATTTTAGATCTCGTTGCCCTTACCTCATGTGATTTGTTGTTGTGTTGGTTGGAAAGAAATGATAGAATCTTCAGGGTTGTGGTTACTAGTTACTGCCCATGAGGGTTTAAGAAGAAGAATCATGCAGTATCCGTCTTACTGGTTCTCTTGTTAGCCCACAGAATACAGATTTAGATGCCAACTTCTTTGCTTGGCTTGAACATCTCATGGCTATTTGATAGTCTCTGTTAGAGGCTAGAGAGAATGATAATGTATATATTATTACTAGGAGAGGGATTACATACATACATACATAGATATATATATCTATGTATGTATGTATGATTAGATGGTATCCTCATACATAGATATCCAATAATCCATATAATACCCATATAGCATATGATATATCTAATAATATTTATAATACTTCCTCTCAAGTTAGAGTATATATGTTAGTCATGCTTAGCTTATTATAAAGAGATTCAAGCACCTCAACACCTAATCTTTTAGTGAAGATGTCTATAAGCTGTTTGGAAGAAGATGTGTAGGGAGTGGCAATGATCACTCTCATCACAATATCATGCATGGAGTGGTAGTCAATCTTAATGTGTTTTGTCCATTCTTGAAAGATTGGATTGTTGGTAATAAAAATTATTACTTGGTTATTATAATACATAGACATAGGAGTCTTCACAGTAAAACTAAGCGTTACTAACAAGGACCTTAGTCATATCAACTTGCAAGCTGTCTTTGCCATTGAGCGGTACTCTACCTCTACACCATATTGACAACATTTTGCTTTTAACTTTGGCAAGTGACTACATTGTCTATTATGTATGTGTAGTATCCTAAGGTTGACTTTTTATCTCCTTTGTCACTTACATAGTCTAGATATGAATAACCTTCTACTTCCAAGTGTCTATTCTTTCTATAGATTAAACCTTTGCCAGGAGAACCTTTGATGTAAGTTAATATGTGTAGTATACCTTGTCAATGGACAATCCTGGACTCATATATAAACTGACTAAGAAGGCTTACTACGTAAGAAATATGTGGTCGAGTAACTGTCAAATAGATCAACTTCGTCACGTTAACAATGGACAATCCTGAATTCATGCATAAATTGACTAAGAAGGCTTACTACATAAGAAATATGTAGTCAAGTAATTACCACATAGATCAACTTCCTCATTAGTCGTCAACTTTGACCTACGTCTTTGGATACCTCTGAAGTCCTAAAACCTGGGCTTAGGTTAATAGGAGCACTTTCTTGTTTGCATCCAAGGACACTTGCTTCTTTTAGGAGATCAAGAATATACTTTCTTTAGGACAAGGTCATTCTATTCCTACTACATGCAAACTCAACTCCCAGAAAATATTTGGGTTTGTTTATATCATTGGTTTTTTTTCTTTTCAGGTACTCATTTATCTCATTGATGTCTGTAGACTCAAGATAATACCATCTACATGCATTGTCAGAATTACACAACCACCAACTAGTTTCTTTGATGAATATAGAATGATCAACAACATATCTGTGGAAATCATATCCTGTGACAATATAACTAAACTTTTCAAACCTTGCTCGTAGATTTTGCTTTAGACCATAGATAGTCTTTCCCTATTGTGAGAATGAAGGAAAAGAAAGAATTGTATTATATTAGAATATGTAGTTACATATATATAAGATTTGTCAGAAAAATAGATATCCAATAACTCATATAGCCAAGACGAGCTAAACTACGTAACATAACATAACATGACATGACTCCTTTAGCATTTCCTCTTAAGTCCCTTTTAAGCTAAAGCATATATGTGTATTATGTCCAGCTTGATACATAAGGAACTAAAAATCCCTACACTCAATGCTTTAGTGAAAGTATCAGCTAATTGCTCTGATGATTGAGTATATGATGTTGAAATAATTCCTTGCATCACCATGTCTCTAATATAATGACAGTCAACTTTTATATGTTTTGTGTGTTCATGAAAGGTGAGATTGTTGACAATCAATATAGTTGTTTGATTATCATAATGCATAAGAATAGGCGTCTCAGCAGTGAAATCAAGTTTTCATAGGAGTGATCTGATCTACATCAGTTTGTAGGCTATTTGTGTTATGGACCTGTATATTGCTTCTACATTGGATTTGGAAACTATATTTTGCTTTTTACTACATCAAGTGACAATATCTTCTCCTACATATGTACGAGAGTTTGATGTAGACTTTTTTTCTTCTGTCTTCAGTATACCTTGGATCAAAATATGTCTTTATCTTCAGATGACCTCTCCAATATATTAAACCCTTTCCAAGCGCACCTTTTACATATGCAAGAACCTGTAAGGTTTCATCTTAGTGTACTTTTCTAGGTTTATGCATGAACTGGTTCAGTAGGTTGACTGCATATGAAATATCCGACTGTGTTACAATCAAATATATGAAATTTTCAATCAATCATCTGTATTAGTCAGGATCTTGTAACAGCTCTGAAGTAGTGTCTTAGAAGGATGGTGTCTGCTCAATGGGAGTGTTTTTTGGTTTACACTTTAATAGTCTCGTCTCCCAAAGAAGGTTTAGAACATATTTTCTCTGTGATAGTGCCATATTCTCCTTTTTATAGGCAAACTTAATCATAAGGAAGTACCGTAGGTTATCCATATTCTTAGTGATAAAGTGTGTTCTAAGGTGCTCCTTTATTTACCTAATGCTTGTGGTATGACTGTCTGTTACTAATATATCATCAACATAGATTGTTAACAAGACACACCTATTTGTGGTCCTCCTATAGAACATAGAATGATTAACAATATATCTCTAAAAGTCACTTGTCATAGTCACCTAGCTAAAATTTTCAAACTAGTCTTTGGGACTTTGTTTTAATCCATAAATAGCCTTTTCCAACTTACATACTTTATTCTCTCTCTATGCAACATACTTTGGAGGTTACTCCATAAACACAGAGTTAGTTAGATCATGATATAAGAAGACATTCTTCATTGGCACAACTCTCATGAATTATTAATAGTAACAGATAATAATACTCTGATGGAATTGAGACGTGCAACAAGTAAGAAACTCTCTACATAGTTGACGTCATAAGTCTGAGTGAAGTCTTGAGCGACTAGTCTAACTTTATATCGGTCAACTATGCCATTTGCTTTATACTTCATCGTATGTACCTATCGACAGGTGACTATGAAGGCTACAATAGGGTGGGTCACTAACTCCTAAGTGTTGTGAGACGATAATGCTGTTATTTCCTCATCTATGGTTGTTTTCTATGTGGGATCTAGTAGTGTCTCCTGATAATTCTTGGATATTGACTTAGAGAAAATAGACAATGTAAATGCATGAAAAATAAGATGAAGAGAATCATAAGAGACAAAATTTGAAATGGGATAAACTGTGGAGAAATGGGTACCTTTACGAAGCACAATTAGGAGATCAGAATCAATTAAAGTTGGATTTGCAATTGTAGAGGAAGATAGTTAGAGGCAAGCTTGTCTTCTAACGGTGACGATGCACCTGCAAAGGAAGAAACACATCCTAATTGGCAGGGATGTCCTGAGAATCACCTGTTTAAGGAAAGTCAACAATAGAAGGAAGAGGAGGACACTCAACGTCAAATGTGGCACCATCAGACCATGTTTTTGACTTAAAGAATGTGACATCGGTGAAAACAAGATACCTTTTTGTTAGAGGATGAAAATATCGATAGTCCTTTTGAGTGCGAGAGTAACCAACAAACGTGCACTTGACTGACCTAGAAGACAATTTATAAAGTCCAGGGGAGAGATTCTGAGCAAAAATATGATGTTCAAAAACCTTTGGTAGTAAAGAAAACAATTCTGTGTCTGATTGAAGACGCTTAATGAGGACCTTCCTCCTAATGACATAGAAGGCATCCTATTGATGACATATATGACTATAAGAACAAGATCAGGTCAAAGAAATTTTGGAACATTTATATGTAACACGATAGTATGTGTGACATTTAGAATATGCTTGTGTTTGCACTCAGTAAATCAATTTTGTTGAGAGGCGTAAGGGTAAGTAGTTTGATGTATAATTTCTAAAGATATACAATATGACTGAACACTGGATTAAACAAATTCAAGAGCATTATCTGTGCGTAAGTATTTTGGAATAACATCAAATTAGTTCTTTATTTCTGTAATAAATGTTTTGAAGACATTAAACATATGACTATGATCTTTAAGTAAATATATTCATCATATTTGTGAGAAATTATAAATAAAAATAATATAATAACGATGATCAGATATAGACGGGACTCTGGTTAGACGTCAGATGTCATAGTGAATTAACTCAAATAAATTTTGACTAGACATAAAACGCAAATGTTTAAAAAAAGTACAATAGTGTTTGTCTAATTGGCACGACTCACAATCGATTGGAGAGAGAAATCCACGATAAGGCTTGTTGTAACGTCTGATGTGATGGGTGGCCTAACTGATGATGTCACAAGACAGAAGATTTAGATGTTGACGTCATAGATGTAAATTCTCGAGATATATCATCATGAGCCAGAATGTACACACCATTACCTTATTCAGTGTCTAAATCAATCCTCCTTTCTGTCCATAAATTCGGAAACTTTCAGTGAAATAGGAAAAAAGTCATATAATGAAGTAATTATTTTGTAATGACATTAATGGAAAGAAGGTTAACAGGAAAATTAGGTACATAGAGGATTTTTTAAAGTGAAAGTTGAGTAGAGTACTGCACAACTCCTTTTTCGCTAACAGGACAAGAATGACCATCAGTGATGATCATTGGACAGATATCAAAAAATTGAGATAAATGTGTAAAAAGGTTTTTTGCAATTGACATATAGAAAGAGGTACCTGAGTTAATGATCTATGACTATGAGGTATCCTTGAAGGTTAGGAGGGCACTAGTATCTAAGGAAGTAGCGTAAGAAATAGTGGCAGCGGAGTCAGTGACCTTTAACTGCAGGAGTCGTTCATAGTCAGCCTGAGAAATGAGGATCGTTTGCTTCTCAATAGTAGAAGTAGTAGGTGATGATTCAGCGGTAACATTCGTTGTCTGAGGGCAGTTAATGACACCTTAGCATTTGTTTATTCAATGCCCCATTTGTCCACAGTGTGAGCATCATGGGCATCCTTTGGTGTCTCCAAGTCCACGACTCCTTCCTCGGGAGCTACTACGTCCTCGACCTTGTGTAGTTGTCATAGCTGACTAATCTGACATTGGAGTAGATGTGGTTATGGAAATATGGAGAACTCTGGTAAATGTGGTCTGTAAATCAGGGACACTATCAATATTGAGGATCTGTCTTTGAATCTGAGAGTAAAGATTTGAATTCAGACTAAGTATATGACAACAACTAGTTCTTCTTTGTATTATCTCATCTGAGTGATAGCTCTAGTCAAGGGCTTATAAACCTCAAGCTTATCGAGTAAGGCTCGTAGAAGTGTAAAGTATTCCTGAATTGAATGATCATCCTGACGTAAGGTGAACAATTGCTCATACATTTCGAAGACCTTGGATATATATTTCTCATGACCACATATGAAATGTAATGCATCCTAGATCTTCTTCGCCAATTGCAACATCATGATGCTCTGTGCAATAGTGGATTTTATGCTATTCACCAATCAAGATACTATTGCAGAGTTATTAACGTACCAGTCCTCGTATGTGGCATTTTTGTTGTTTGGTAGTGACTTTGTAAGATCTCCTAACTTGTGATGCTCTGCAATAAAAGTTTCAAAGCTCTACGTCTACAGAAGATAGTTTTTATCGTTAAGTTTCTGTGATGTCCTATTAAGATTTTTTTACCAAGGATTCACAGGAGACCATGAGCAAACACAACCAATTAGATTTGTATGGACAAAAATAACGCCAACAGAGGTAGCTAGACTGTTACACTAACGCGTGTGGACTTGATAGGTTCACACATCGGAGACTATTTGGATTTGTTGATCATCTATGGTATGAACATGAACAACGATGTGATAGTCAGCATCACTGCTTAAACGAGAAGAGGATGGATGGATTGAAGGTGCTGATCACGAGCCTTATACAATCAAGGTTTCAAAAGGAGACCCTCGAAGGGGCTATTGGTGTCGTCAAATAGCCTTGGATGGGCGGAGGATGCCGACGGAGTGCCCTGTTGGGCCTAGAACGGCTGACAGATTGCCCTAATAGGCTTGGAATCCCCGACAGAGTGGTAAGGAGGGACTGTCGACATCGATGGGCTGTGTAGGAGGATTTGTCGACATCGATGGCTAGCCTAGTAGGGGTTGGGAAGGTTGGCGAGGTGTCCTAGGTGGTCGGAGGGGTTAAACAAAGCTGGAGTTGGTGGGGAGGAACGTGGTGCCTAGCGGTTAGGATTAGAAAGGAGATTCGGTTTTAAACCTGGAGCTTTGGTACCATGTGAGAATGAAGGAAAAGAGAGGATTGTATTACATTAAGGTATGTAGTTACATATATATAAGATTTATCAAATAAATGGATATGTAATAATCCATATAATCAAGACGGGCGAAACTACATAACATGACTCCTCTAACGCCTATTCTGTCGAGTCATCGTAGAGAAAAGCATTTTTTACATTGAGTTGATATAGATTTCACGATTAGTTGATAGCAATAAATAGCAACACATGTATAGAATTTAGACGAGTCACAGAAGAAAAGTACAAGCATAATTAATCCTAAAGGTCAGTGTAAGACCTCATGCCATTAATCGAGCTTTGGATTTATCTATAAATCTGTTAGGCTTGTACTTGATTGTGTAAATCCATCTACAACTATGTTGGTTCTAGTGGAGTGAGCTACCACGTCCCATTTGCTCGACCATAAGTGGTACTCACCATGGCAGATTGATTACATACTAGAGGATGTGTCCTAGTGGAGATTCATAGAACACGTGATAAAGTGAACGAAAGGAATGTGACATTATCAACTCCAAGAATTTGACCACAAATCATCCCAAAATCAAATATAGTCAGGAAAATAGCCATGGCATCTCCTTGTTATATTCCTTCATATTAGAGATATCGGCCACAAATGACTGATAGACCTCTAACTCATCAAGTAATGCACGAAGAGAGGCATACAGATCCTAAATTGAGTGATCTCTTTGTCGAAGTGTGAACAATTGCTAATAAATCTCACAAATGAAAGAAATATTCTTTTTATGTTTATAAGTGCTTTTTAACGTATTCCAAATCCATTTTGTAGGCTTAACTGCTACGACTCTACGGGCAACATTTACCTCCATATTATTTACGAGCTAGGATATAAGGACACAATCATCGGCGAATCAATCTTCGTAAGTCGCATCCTTGATATCTGGGGAGTTATGTGGGAGGTGTCGGATCTTTCGGTGGGTGCTAATGAAGGTCTCAAAGGCTTGAGACCACAAGAGGTAATTGTTGTCATTCAATTTTACTAAGGTACTATTGAGATTCTTCACAAACAACTCATGGTATGTCGAGGAGGATGCCATTTCTTTAACAAACAGTGCAAATCAGCGACAAATTGGTCTGATTAGCATAGATACTGGCAGCAAAAGATCTGAAAAACACTGGACAGCGCGTGTCCATGCACACATGGTGGAAATAAAGGCACACCTAGGGTACACACATAACCCTAAGGCCTTCAACACATCACATTCAGTAGTAGTAGCCTAGAACATGGCATAGGAACCACTGCAAGGCTGTATGAGACCACTGGTAGCCCTTGAGGAGGATTGACAGCCGGCAGGTTGAAGAGAGAAGAAGAGAAGAGGCCGCCAACTGCTACAGTGATTCCAGTGATGTTATAGTAACTTCGACGGTTGCTACAGTAACTTTGACGGCGTTATAGTATTCCAGTGGCGGCAGCAGTGACATGCTCTAGTGGCAGCTAGAGATTAGAGAGAATAATAATGTATATCTTATTACTAGGAGAGGGATCGCATATATATATAGGTATGACTAGATGGTATCTTAATACATGGACATCCAATAACTCATATAACATAAGATATATCCAATAATATCTCTAACAGTCTCCTTTTTGCTTCTTGTTGCATTGTTCATTATTTATCCCATTGTGTTTTCTCTCTCTTTTTGTCTTTATAGGAGCTCTTTTGTTATTTATACTAGGATTGTTCAATGAAATTTCTTTCCTGATTGCTCAAGAAAGTGTTATTAAATTCCATGTCCCAAAGATTTTCGTGATTCTAACTTACCAGTATAAGTAAGCTGTTTAAGAACTCTGACATGGTAGCAGCTTTTGTGGTAGCTGTGACGATACTGATTTTAGTAAAGGTTACCACTCATCAATGCAAATGCTTTAATTATTTCTCTTGCCTTTTGTTATCGAAGTCGTCTTTCATCTTTTCAACAAATAATCCAGCTGCCATGTTGACTTCCCAAAGATTAAGTGCTTGACTAGCCTTAGGCTGGATTGTACAGAAGTTGTACTTCTTGAAAACCCATGAAAGATGAACAAATTTCGTATTGGCATAATCATGTGGAATCCTTATGAAAGGCGTTCATCCCAACATTTTCTTCCAAAAAAAAGTCATAGGTGGAAAATACATGAAACAATCAGTCTAAAATTGAACAAATGAAGTACAACTTTGGTGTAATAGATAAATATCAACATTTATTGTAAAAAACTGCATTTTCTATTCATTATCTTGGTTGAGTGGTATACATAGAAAAGAAGATGGATAAGGGTAATCATCTATGTTAAGATCACGTTTGCTGGAGTAGAGGAGAAGATCGATAATAAGATAATTGAAACCACTTTTTAGAAAATCATAGGATCAGATTGATTTTAGGTTATTCAAATTGGCAGCCTCACCAATTCTTTGCTGGGACCTATTGATCATATAATTAGTAATAAATAATAACCCCTGGCCAAACAAATTCCAATTTTTTCGGACCTTATATGTAATACATCAAGGTTAAACTTGATTGTCATATAGTGGATAGAGCTATCTGATAATTATACACCACTCATGGTAGCTTGGAAGACTAACAAGGCATCATAATTATATATAAATGATAAAGTTCTGTGCTCAAATGCTGTCTACCTGGGAAAACATGCTTTGTGTAGCATGTGAATAGGACTATTCACTAATAAAAGGATATTTGTTCCATGCAGATGTGCACATGAAGGTCAGGTTTCAACATGTAAAGCGTTTGAGGAGGATTATATCAGATGATTTCTGCATATACAATATATAAAAACCTCAATTAGTGGTTTGTCTTGCTTAGGACTACAAATTAAACAAATTAGAAAAAGCTTGGCGATAAGTTATATTTTGTTAAACGTTATTCAATATTCACGCACAGTATCTGTTTTCTTATTGCTTCACTCAAATGATTGCAGGAGTATGGTGACATGGTCCAACTTGATGGTTTTGATATAGATTATGGGGTGAGACAGGATAATTGATAGCCTTTTCATTTCTTTAGTGGTTTATATTTGTAATATTGTTCTTAAAGTAGATTGTAGTTTCTATGTTGAAAAGAATAACATATCTTCTATTGCCATGTAGAATCAAGTGTTGACCTTAAAGCTTGGGAATTTGGGCACTTATGTGATAAACAAGCAAACACCTAATAGGCAGATCTGGTTGTCTTCACCAGTAAGGTATCTTTCACTAGCTTGTAGAAAATAATGTATTATGCCATTTTGATGATTGGATTAGACAACGCAGGATTTCCCATCCATGCTTTTTCACAGATTGTAGTTTATCACCTGTATGTTTTTTTTACCAATTGCCATTTTCTTGGAGGCTCCTGGTAGCCCTTCCCTTTATTTGAATCCAGATATCCTAATTTCTATAAAATAAGAAATCCCTATTTCTGGATATAAGGTGACACTTCTTTATTACTATTTTTTTACTTAGCAAAATAGTAAAGAAATTGGTAATCTCTATTTGCTTGATAATTTGGTTTAGTTTACATGCATTACTCACTGAATGCTTCATCAATTAATTGTTTTAACCTTTTTAGTTTATTTATACACATCATGTAAAAATTATGATGGAAAATATCACTAATCTGTAAAAGTACATTAACTATAGCATGAAAGTCACTAGTGTCTGTAAGGTCTGTAAATCAGGGAATTGGCTTGAGTGATCTAGGATTAGCACATTTATATAAACCATACTTGATTTTACAGTAGGTAAATACAATTATAACCGCTAAAGTAATCTATTAGACAGGACAATTTTTTCAGAATATAACTCATTGAACAATTGGCCCAATAAACCCAGATTGCAATACATTGTCCTTACTGACCAATTTTAAACTTATACACATTGTCAGGCTGTTAAAACTTATGTTTATTATCTGAATTGACTAATGGACAATAGAAAACCTATTTTCAAAGCATAGATTAGTTGACTAATGGTTTTTACCTAGTGACCATGGTTTGGATTATCAGATCCTATCAGCAATTTATTGGCCGAATAATCGTTTCAGTAGCTTCTCGAAAAAAGGTATTGTTTTCGGTAGACCTATTGAACTGATAACCTATTATTGGTGGCCTGATACCGTCCGGACCGACTAATTAATTTATCAACCATAAATGGACGTATTATCGGATGAAAACTTGAATGAATTGTCATTTTTAATAGGATTCTGATAAACTGGTTATTTTACCTGTTTGCTAACGGGGCGATGACATTATGGTTGTTTTGAATGATTACTTAATTTTTGTAGTTGTTAGTAATTGTTAACTATTTGACTTTTCTGTGTTAAAATATGATGTTATGCTACATTGCTACCTGACAAGTTATAGTCTGTTTTATACATATTGTCTTTTGAGAAATGATGGGATCTTCCATTTGTTGCTGAAAAATCCAAAGAATTACTAGGTTAAACAAGGTGTCTATAAAAAAAAAAATAATAAATCAGCACAGATCTCTCTAAATATTATTATTCCCCATTATTACAAAGAATCCTCCCCCAAAGCAACAGCAGATTCCAACATCCATTCATAATGGCTGCCACAAAAGCTGCTTCATTCCTATATACCATCCTGTTATTGTGTAAACATTACACTCCAGCAGGCCATGTGTGGTATTAAACGAGCCAATCTGGATCTTCTTTTGTCTCTATGTTGAATAGCCAGCCAATCAAAATAAATTTGCATGTCCTCCAAATCAGAGAAATTTAAAACTAGATGCAGCGTGTCCTCCAGTTTCGTTCAGTAATTTTATTATATTTAATATACACATATCTATATAGTTATTAATTAAAATGTTAAACCTAAAAATTGTGCATAACAATATTTTCTTGGGGCCTGGAATGATGCATGAGTGCATGCATCCAAGTTTGATTCTTGCACTTTGTTTTTTTATTTTAATTTTTTAAAATTTAACGTTACAGATTGTCTAATTATACCATAAAGAACATGTGAATAAATTTTTATTACATTCCAATTGTTATAACCCCTCCATCTTGTTGTTAAGATTCTACTAACTTTTAATGAGATTTTAACCATTAAACCTAAAACATTTATTCAACTGTAAAAAACACTAAAAAAATTCTGAAATTTTAATGTGTTGTACATAATTTACTCGATTAGGTTTTTGTGTATTTGGATTTTCAGTTTTGAATTTTTTTTGCCTAAAAATAGCATGTCTCATTTGGCCAACATGACTGCATAAGATATGCAGACCCATTTTTGCCTATTTTCTTTTACGGGCGCCTGCCTGAACCAAAAATGATTCTGATATTACCAATAGAAACCTTTATGCTCAATATACTGATGGATTCCATATTTTACTCTTGACTAGCTATAAACCCATACACTTTCAGAATATCAAACCTTAGCTTTAATATTTGAATTGATTAATGACCAAATGGACACTACTTTGTTTTTTGAGACAAGTATTGGAGACTAATCTTCGAAGCATAAGTCAGTTGACTAAAGATTATTACCACAAACCTTCATACTCAACATCTGAATTGATATAGGCTGAATAGAGAATTATGTTTAAAGCAGAGGTCAATAGACTAAAGTAGTTTAGTTGGACCTGAGTCCTATCAATAATTATAGACCTGTTACCAACTATTATTGTACATATTTTTAAAATTCCAGGATATGACAAGCTTGAGTGACTTCTTGGATAGGCTTTTTTTGTTATACATGCTTTTGAGTTTTGAATATGATTCTATACATAACTTTTGGGTTTGTTACTTTGCCATGCTGGCTTTCCTTTAGATCATGTGTTTTTTAAGAATTTATTTCTCTTGGTACAGTGAAAAATATTACCATCTGAAACTGCAAAAGTTTTGCTTGTTGTGTATAATATGATTGGTAGTTAACTTGTTACTACCTGAAATACATTTTTATTAGGGTTTTAATAGCTATGATCAAGGTTTGCCTGAAATTTCTGTTTATCACCCTCAATGGTTTCTAGCTCGGTTTTAACATTTTTTATCACTTGAGTATTAATTTTTCTAGGTTTCATCTAATTATGTGTTGAATTTTAACCCACAAGTATTGATAGTCCTCCCTCTTTGAGGACAATGAAAAGGAGGTTCCGAATTGAAATTTGAAAGATAAGGGGGCAAACTGACGTGCTTTGAACTTGAGGGTAGTGAAGTGAATTTTCAAATAAATCTTGAGGTAATAACTAGTAATTTACTCTAATATGATAATGGTGGAAGGTGGAATGTGATTCTGCATGTCTCTGAATGTTTTGCTTATTCATAAAGCTGTGTTATTTGGACTGTGCCATGGTTCTGTTCACTGTTGCAATATTACAATGACAAGTAAAACGAGGGATTGGAATTCATAATAGAAAACATTTCTGGGTCTATAACAAACATCTAAGATTGCAACTGGAATGACTTGAGTATGCTATAGAGTGGTGGAATGCATGGCTCCATTCATTACAGCATACAAGGTAATGGATAAAGCCTGCTAGTTGTTATTTTTCCATCTTAATTAATGACATGAGCTAGACTTTTGTTGTTCCAGTTTTGACTGAGATTGCTTGTCTTTCAGCGGTCCATCCAGATTTGATTGGGACAATATGAGTCATGCGTGGGTTTACAGAAGAACTAAAGCAAACTTGTTACAACTTCTACAATACGAGTTGGAGGAACGTTGTGGCAAACCCATCAACCTCTGTTGATTTTTTTGATATTCCATGTTTGTAGACCAAAGAGCTGGTGAGTCTTGTTTCTAGTTATGAACTGTTTTCGAGAAAATAGGTGCAGCAGCAGCCTTCTTCAACTTTTGGTTTTAATTATTTCTTGGTTATCTTTTTATCCGTAATTTTGAAAAATTACTTATTAGTGAAAGTCTAACAGGTTTCTTTTTTCTAGTTCTTTATTGCAAAAACTAAGTTGTTGACTTGTTTCTGTCATACAATCAGATTCCATGGATTAGTTATTGGCTGTGGCATAATTGGGTTTCGTTTAACAAAGGACATGCTTGGCATTTGTCGGCTTTATTAGGGGTAAAACTGGAAAAAAGAGAGATGGAGAATCACTATTGTTGCTGTTATTGTGATAGTATGGATATGTCGTTGTAGGCAATGTTTTAAAATTAGGTCTGGCCATCAAACATGTTTCAGGGACTGAGTGGGTGGGCCACCTGATCTAGTGGTTGAATTAGAACAGTTAAAATATTTTATACATGAAAGCATATAAATCAGATAAATTCAGAAAAATAAAAAACTTAGAAATATTATGGTCGTATGCTTGTATTGTTTTGGTTGGCCTATTAATCAAAACTATTCAGAAATTGAAGAAGGTGAAAGTGAAGTCTCTTCTTCTGCTACCATTCTTCTTCCTCTCAATTCTTTTTTATAGCAGAGAGGAGTCATCGAGAATGGACTGTGTTTAGGTCAAATGTTTTTCATTTATTTTAAAGATATTAAAGAAAATTGCCTGAGAAAATGCCCTTTCTTGGATCAGCCAAGCAGCGTGTCAGCTGGTCTGCCTGGGATTTAGCTCCCTCATCTATCGAGGTTTTCAAACCAGATTGGGGCAGTTGGTTCATCCAGCTTGCGTTACATCATTTGGTCGGTTGCGTTACATCCATGGTTATAAATGTCGATTTCGTGTCGGACTTCGATAAGTTGAAAAGTAGACACATGTCGGAGAAATATCGGTATGTCGGAATTGTGTCGGTGAAAACACGGTAAAAAAAATTTACATTTGTTCAGAAAACTTCCATTTCGATATCGTATCGGAGTCATGTCAGTAAATTGAAAATAAGACACGTGTCGGAGAAATTTCAGTGACACGCGTAGACATTTAGTATCATGGTTACATCATGTGTAGCTCATGATGGCTACACATCTACTATTTCCAGTGGATGATTTTTGTCTACCATTTCTCACCAATTGTCATTGGCTTTCCTGTGATGTTAAGGGCAAGGCAGCTGCTTACCTCAATGATCTCAGACCATTGGCACAAGACAACTTCTAGTTAATATCTGCTATCAAGAGGTTAATATCTGCTATCAAGAGTATGCCTGTAGGTCGTATGTTTGTAAATTAGTCACTGCATAACAAGAGTAGAGAATCGTACAAATGATAGGCATGTGTATGTGTGTATAGAATTCAAATTTCAAAATTTTCAACTTCAATTGCAATACATACTCAGGACCTATACACAATCGTACAAATCATTAGGTTCTGGGTTCAATCACATGACTGCAGTGGTTTACCTGGTCCACCACTTCATATCTAAGCCAAAAAAGAAATAACGGGAAACCAAATTAGGCATCCTTTCTAGCACTTAAAGAAATAAATAAAGAGGAGAAGAGGTCTAGGAGAAATTGGTGACAGTTCATTTACCTTCCTCCCTTTCTTTACTTCGTCTTCTTCTTTCCTTTTTTCATGTTCCTTTTTTAATTTTAAATTCATCATTCTTTTTATCTTCTTTGTTCTTGTTTCCTTATTCCTTTTTACCTCCTCCTTGTCCTTGGTTCAGGATGTTACCAGTGATTTTTCTTCCCTGAAGAAGAAGATAAAGTCACTTTGCATGTGCGACAGAAGAAATTGGATAACTGTTGTTTCCCCCGTAAACCACCCCTATTTTCCAACTCTTGTTTCTCCAGTAATCTACCATGTACCCATATTTTTCAATCAAATACCAGGAATCCCAACCACTTCTATATTGTGGCAGAAACGGGGGAGGCCATCATTCAAGGAGTACCTTATAGGCTCATTATCCGTGTCCATCTATGAATATACATGTGCAATAAGGGGAATTGTCATATTATGACCTCTAATTTGCCATAATTACTTTTGGTTGCCTGCTACTTGGACACTTTCTCCTACTCCTAGCTGCCCCAACTTTGCAATTTCTTTCTTATATAAGCTTGGGTTAACATAGGTTATGCTGATTTGAAATTCCGATCTATTGTTGACCATCCCCATCTTTTCCCTATATGATAAGACCACACTGCCCCCTCCTTTCCCAAACCTTACCCAATGGCAGGAAATCCAATTATTACTCATCTCTTCCACCTCTTACTCTATAAATCTTCCTGTATTATCTTCTTCACATCTAAGTTAGTCTGCACCTTCCCTCTTCTTCACCTCTAGTGTATGGTAAGTTTTGTGTTCTTTTTCTTCTTATTGGTTAAGATTTTGCGTCCCTAAATCCTCCTTGAGCAAATGAAGAGGATCAGGTTAATTTCACACAGAGAAGAAGCGGATCAGAGTTAACCTCTGGATTTTTTGTTGGAGACGATGATTTGGCATTGGCAGAGTGGATTGTAAGAGTCGATAGAGATTAAAGAGGGGTTATGGTTTAGAATTACGGTTTATGGTGGGTCTAATGGTTGGTAACTGCACTAATTAACCATGAGAGTAGCCAACCATGGATTAGTGAATTTTGGAGTAATAATGGTCAGAAGATGGATAGTAGCCTCACAATACGCTTGTACTTGGAAGAAATTGTAAAGTTTCGGTCTGCTAGGAGAAAGGGCCCAAAGAGCAGGCATTGATATCTAATAACAGTAAACTTGAAGTTGTAACATGAAATGTCCCCAAAAACTAATAAAAAGTAGAGATGGTATAGAAAAGCTAACACTTATGATTTATAAATGGGAGGAATCTCTCTCTGAAAGCTCAATTTCATGTAAGATGGAGGATTTCTATTGAAATTGTTGTAGTTAGGGAGAAAGTAAATCTCTCTTTTTGATTAATCACATGGTTACACATATATATAAGGGTCATTCCCTTACATGGATATTCATATATCAAGCACCCATATAATCCATATAACATAGTGCTAACACTCCCCTTCAAGTTAGAGTATAGATATTAATCATGTCCAACTTGTTACATAAAAATTTATATACCTCAACACTCAATTATTTGGTGAAGATATCTGTTAGTTGTTCTGTTAATTGAGTATATGTGGTATAAATAACTCCTTTCATTGCTAAGTTACACACGTAATGATGGCCCATCTCAATATACTTGGTGTATTCATGGAAATTAGGATTATTTGTAATAAAGATTGTCTCCTGATTATCACAATGTATGGCCATAAGGGTTTTCGTAGGGAAATCAAGCTCCAATAAAAAAGACCTAAAATCATCTCACAAGCTGTCTGTCATGGAATGGTACTTAATTTTTACACTGGATCGTGGTACTACATTTTGCTTTTTGTTTCGTTACATTACAAGATTTCCACTTACATAGGTGTAATATCTTAATGTAGATTTTTTGTCACCCTTGTTTCCTACATAGTCAAAATTTAAATATACTTCAATGTCTAGGTGACCATGCTTCTCATAAATTAACCTTTGTCCTAGTGAACCTTTAATTTAAGCAAGCACATGAAGGGCACCTTGTCAATGTAACTTTTTGGGTTTATGCATGGATTGATTGAGAAGTTCTACAACATATGAGATATCTAGACATGTCACAGTTAAGTAAATCAGTTTGCCAATCAATCGTTTATATCTACCTAGGTTTTCATATATATATATGTAGAACCATTCGAGAAGGTTGGTGTTAGATCAATAGAAGTACTTTCTGGTTTGCACCTTGTAAGGCATGTCTCCTGGAAAAGATCAAGTGTATATGTTCTTTATGATAACACCATCTTCCCTTTATTATAAGTAAACTCAATCCCTAGCTGTAGTGAAATGTTACTACAGATAATTTTTGGTCTCCTTGACACTTGTAGCATAATTGTCTGTAAGAATGATGTCATTCACGTATACTACCAATAGTACACAGCCATTAGCATCTTTCCTGATGAATACAGAATGGTTTACAACGCATCTTTTGAACCCAAACTACATCATCACTTTGTTGAATTTATCAAACTATGTTCTTGGACTTTGCTTTAGGTTATATATTGTTTTCTTGGGAAGAAGTACAGTGTTCTTCCCTTGAGCAACATACTCAGGGGGAGTTACTGGAGAGAATGTTTCTCATAATCAATGCCATGAGATTATGAGAATCCTCAAACAACCAATCTTGCTTTGTATTTATCCATAGAGCCATTAAGTTTATACTTAATATTGAATATCCACTAACAGCTAACAATACTAGTTCTTTCAAGTCGAGTAACCAAATCCCATGTATCATGAGTAAGTAAGGCTTGCATCTCCTCATCCATGGTTGCCTTCTAACGAGGTGAAAACAGTGCTTCTTAGTAGTCCTTAGGTATAGACTTAAATGATATAGACAAGGCAAACTGACAAAAGGAGAGGTAAAGGAAGTAGGTAACAAAAGTAGAAATCGAATGGACAATAGAAGATCATGTACCTTTGCGTAGGACAATTGGCATATCATAGTGGAAGATCTGTAGAGGAGAGTAGTGGCTCAGTTTGAGTTAGCGTAAGCATGTTGCATTGTTGACGATAAACTTGTAGTGGACGAAGGATATTATTCTGTAAAGATTGCTATTGACCACCCCTTGTATTCACAATCTCAACTGGGAGTGGAACAGTAGTAGTTGGTGCAGTCAAAGAAGCACAAGAATCAAAGTAAGACGCCGACTCCCAGAAAGTGACATTAGTTAACACAAGGTGGCGACGACGACTAGGTGTATGATAACACTTGTATTCCTTTTGAGTTCTAGAATATCCTACAAAGACATAATGAAGAGATCGAAGGGTTAACTTGTGAAGACCTGGACTAAGATCATGAACATAGGTGATGCATCCAAACACCTTGGGAGGAATACTGAAGAGTTCCTCATTAGGACACAGATGTTGAAGAGAAATTTCACTTTCAAGAGGTGTAGAGAGCATTTTATTAATATGGTAGGTAGGTGTAAGAACAATATTAAAAGGTTTTTGGAATATTCATTTGTGGCAAAATAATGTGGGTGACATCAAGTATATGTCTATGTTTACGTTCAGTCACCCCATTTTACTGAAAGATATATGGGGAAGAGGTCAAATGAAAGATTCGTAATGAATCATAGTAAATTTCTACATTCTTTTGAACAAATTTGAAAACATTGTCAATTCGAGAATTAATACTAGAAACTAGTAAAGCAAGTATACTTGAGATAATAGCATGGGCAGCAGTAGTAGGGGTTTGGTTGTTCTAGAGCCGAAGAAATTTGTTATAGTTAGTTTAGGAGATAGTGATTGTCGAAGTAGAGGAATCACGCGAGAGAGTCTCTAACACTTGTCTAGCCCAAGGGAGTTAACCAAACTTGCTCCAGTAGCAATCTGATAGATGATTTATACGATCACAATGATCATAGCGACGAATCTCTTGACCCCATGAAGACGATGGTCCATGCCTACGACTACGTTCCCTGGTAGATGTCATTAGCGTGAACTGATCAAGAATAGTCGTAGGGGTAGCAATTGACATCGGAAGAGCTCGAGAGAAAGTAGATGATAGTGATGGAATAGTCTCAGCATCAAGTATCCGACCACGAATCTAAGAGGCCAGCGTAGGGGTTAGTCCTGCCAAGAAATAGCCACAGTTAATTCTTCTTTATACTGACACATCTTGGAGATATCTATGACATGACGGTTAGTATATTTCTAACTCATCGAGTAGTGCCCGAAGAGAATTGTGAAACTCCTTAACAGAATGCTCTCTCTGACGAAGAGTAAATTGGTGCTCAAATATTTCACAGATTTATGTAATATTTTTCTCATACCCATAAATGCTCTGCAAAGTCTGCTAGATCTTCTTAGCAGGTCGTGACATCATCACACCTTTGGAAACATTTTCCTCCTACTGTTGACAAGCTATGATATCATCGCACAGTCATTTGTAAGTCAATCCTCACATGCAGCATCCTTGGCATTGGGAGGATCATCCGTAAAATGGTGACTCTTTCGATGGACGCCTAAGAATGTCTCAAACGTCTGTGACCATAGAAGATAATTCTTACTGTACTTGACAGATGTCTCAGATAGATTTTTAAGCCAATTGTCACTAGAGGTAGCCATAATATTAACAAATAAGGTTTGACTTGATATAAAACTGCAAATAAGTGGCTGGATTCCCAGTAGAAAACCACAAACTAGTAATAAAAAAACACATATGTGGGGCAGATAGTAGTCAGGAACCTATTTCTAGGGTAGATAGCAGTAGAGGAAAGGACAACTAGGGTACATGAACCACCCTAGATGTAGTAACATAAGGTAGCAATAGAGAGCACCCTAGATCATACCATGGCAACTAGCAACTAGCCTAAAGCATACTATCTTAGGGTTGACAGATGGCTTGGAAGGGCTGGTTGAAAGAGGTGAGTAGAGAGGAGGGCCTCGTGAGGGGCAACAGAGGGACTAGAGGGTGGTGGAGGTGCTGTAAGGGTCGGCGGCTACTACTATAGTGGCCGGCGGCTACTACTATAGTGGCTGGCGATGTTGGTAGATGGCCTGGTAAGAGCTAGCGGCAGGCTTAAAGGCTTGTAGTGCTGTAAACTGTGAGCTTGGATGGAGGCCTGTGGTGGTGTCAAAGAAGAGGGGAGACAGCTGAGGGGGGCTAGCGACAAGAGAGAGGTGGAATCCTAGGCTTTGATATTATGTTGAAATATGAATATCTAACTCAAAACTAATTGGCAATGAGTGAAGAAATTCATATATATATAACCACAAGTTCTGTCCTTTTTCTATTGTAATACTATCCTTAAATCTTCTCCTCACTTGTAGTCTATTTTAGGTTCAACGAGTGTCTTTTAAACATATATGGATGTGTGTGGACTTGAGTCCGTTTGGGTCTCTTTTTGTTCTAATATCATGTTGTAGTTAAGGAGAAAGTAAATCTCTCTTTTTGACTGATCACATGATTACACTTATACATAGGGGTTTACCCCTTACATGGATATTTATATAACAAGCAGCCACATAGCCCATATAACATAGTGCTAACAGAAATAAATGGTTATCATATGGATTCTAGGCTTTTTCTATACTTTTGGTTGTAGTCAATTGGGTAGGTAAGGGATGCAAAAAACAAGGTGACAAGTTTGAACTTGTGACAAAGCTGCAAGAGTGTGACTATGCATTTTTCTCACTTGCTGTTTTTTGTATAAGAATTGCTTCTAATGATGAAGACAATTGTAGAAGACAAGACTAAGTTTTCTCTCATTGGTGATTGTGTAAATGCCACAGTGAATCCAAAACACCATCCATAAATTAGAACAGAAGGGTAGATAGTGGACATAGCAAATATTTCATTTGGTGTAAAATAGTTAATTTTCAAATGGTTAATGGCAGTATAGTTGTAAAGAGCTTCAAATCGAGAGGAAGATGTCTTTGTTTGAAGATGTTTTCAATAGGTTTACTTCGGAGCATGTAACAAGCAACTGTTGAGCATATATTCTTTTGCAACAGAGCTAAATGTGTGACAATATCCTTCTGGGTCACTAGACTCTTCCTTGGTGTCTAACACTTTGAAGAACCATCTGACGATTACTGACACTTCGACTCTTTCAAGGACAGAGGCTCAACTAATTAGTCTATACTGCTAGCACCACCTAGAAACCACCCTATGTAATTCTTTGCAGTCATTCAACAAAATGTCATTTTCATTTTGAGTTGTGCACAAAATGAAAATGCAAAAAAGAAAAAAAAGAAAAAGGAAATTGAGTGACTCATGTTGATATTTGTCTCAATTGGTGCTTATGCCATGAGTGAGGGGGGACAAGAGGATTCTATTGATGTTATAAATTATAATGGTGGAGGGTGGGATCGAAACTTGTAAGATAACTCAAAACACTATTATGGGGTGTTTTAACAACTTAAATGAGGGAAAGTAAATAAACAAACCGAACAATGTTTTGCTCCAAATACGAACTTGAATGGACTGCACGAAAATTTTGAAGCTGAAGAGGAATTTCAACATTTCATAAAAAAAAGCGAGTGATGTACTGATATGTAAATATGAAATGTTAGTCGTTGATTCTTCAATTTATTTGTGATATCATAGCATTTTGTGCACATTGCAATTATGTAAAACAAAAACAAATTTCTATTGTTAGGTTAGTGGTTTATTTTTCTTCATCTGTGGGGTATTGGACATAGAACCATATAGCCATTTATCGTAGTCATTTACCCTATCCTCTGTAGTCAACAAAGATTTAAGCTTTTTTTATAAATCGATCCTTTTCCATTTCCTTCTCTACTGTTATGTCTTCTGTGAATCAATAGCATCATTTGTGAAGAATAACTTGCCTGAGGCATAAAATGCTGGTATCAAAGTTGTCATTCAATATTTCCAATACAAGTAACAACATAGTCTGAGACCAAGACAATTTCAAACGAGATTGTGTTAATTGCCACTGAACTTAACTAAATTTTCTCTGTATATTTGGTGGTTAGGATTACCAAGGGAGACACAGGAGGAATACTTAACAGACCCTCACTAGGATCAGCATGGTACTCGCATAGGTGTGACATCACTAGGGACTGCCTGATGCAACATAGTTGTTTTTTGAAGTGTTCCATTCCTGCAGTTGCTGCAGTTCGTACCGAGTCATATGTCAATTTTCTGTGAGGGGTGTTTTTGTTTGGTATTTATCTCCGTGTTTATATCGAAACATGCTTGTTTTCGTAACTTATGTTCCAATGCTTCCTGTGCTCTGATATATTGTATACATAAATAGCATATTCAAGACCAAGGTAGGTGTCCGTACCAATCCTGATTTTCTGCATGCAATGGTCTGATGCCTTATAATCAATCATCGGATTGTTTGTTAGAGTACTGATACATGGTTGTGGACTTTCAACATCACGTCTTCTTATCGAAATCTGAAATCGCAAGGTGTCATTTTTTCACTTTGAGTTGTGTAGTTGACGTTTGTTACTTGCGAAGAAAGAAAGCTATCACTGAATGCGTGAAATGTGTGGTCTTCGAGTCTTCTGCATTATTTTTCCTCTCTTTCCAATTCCATGTTTTTCTACGGGTACACTTGGTTGCTTGTAATCTGACTGTTGTCCTACTGAGCTACCTCTCAAAATAAACAGTGAGTTAAAAGATTCCACATGATATCAAATTATTGATTCTTCCGAAGGGTGAAGGTGGTGACCCTTGTGAAGGAGTGAAGGTGATATTTTTATTCCCTTTTTAAGTTAATGTATTGGGATGAATGTTCTGTCATTAATTAAAGGAAAAAACACTTAATAGTGTGATGCCTGAGTGAAATATTATTTGTGTTCAAGATTTTAAAAGTTACATAATTGTGTCTTAAAGGACATTTATAAGCTTCTGTCAATTGCATAAGTTGTTTTTTATGACAATAATGCCTTTCTTTGCCGTTTCTTCCATCAATATCAAAAGGATATCTAAGGATATCTAAGGTTTCTTGTGAAAAATAATGTCTAACACTAATAATAATGGACATGTAATACTAATAACAAAAACATGGAACACAACTATTATACTTTTGAAATCTTGGACATTAAAGGTGTATTTTTTGTAACTTCTTCAATTCTCATAATAATAATTTAAAATAATTTAATTTTAAAAAATTAAAAGCTAAACATTAATATCAACGTTCAAGATTTTGTGTGTGCGATTACAAGACTTTGGATTATATGTATTATGTTAAAATTCATCTATATGTTTGCACTTGTAATTCAAAAATCAAGGAGAAAAAGCGTGAATGATAAGAGTCATCTGGCATGTATTTCATGAAAACAACAGAAAATAAAATTATAATTAATTTTTCTTTAAAATTATTTTACAAAGTATTTTCTCTAAAACTACCAAAATCCTCAAAGTAAAATCTCACTAAGCCCAAAACACACGAAAACATGGCCCACATCGGCCAAATCAATAGGTAATGCTTCTATTAATCTAAAACACAAGTAAGACCCTTAACTGTTAAAACCACACATAGTGAGTCAAGAAGTCCAACGTCAGGAAACCAACTTTGGCCACAAGCAACTATCAAAGTACACTACACTACCACAGTGAAGCTACCGTGTGTAGGAGCGATTATCGTTCTACGATTCTCCCACTTGGAGAACCCTCACTAAGTCAACCCCTCTTTCGGAAGGTAATCTTGTCTCTCAAGAAGTTATCAACTACGAGGCACGTGTTCCACCTGCATCGGCCACCACAGGCATGCCTCCTCATAGCTTCCTACTCACAGTGATCTGGTGGGAGTCTCTTACCTTCACATTGGACAACACCTGAGTTTCAGTGTTCACGGCAAAAGTGAGAGTATCATACCTCTCCGTCATGTTACAAAATACGTCAATCTGCGGACCTCAACCTCGACACTACCAACGACAGTCAAAGAGTATCCTACCTCTAAGACCCGACAAATACTCGCCTAGGTCTCTCGGGTCCAAACCTCAACTAGGGAGACGTGTCCGATCACTCGAGAATGTCGTTACATTCCCTAGTCTCGACGACACAATCCGATGGCGTCTTGGCATGCAAATAGAAAACTAGAGAAAATCAATTTCCAAAATGAATCAATTCATCTCTTTGAAAATCATTTTATATCTGTGGAAATTCATCCAAATACCTCGACAAAATGGCACATCAA
Source organism: Posidonia australis (assembly GCA_024699735.1). Taxonomy (NCBI): domain Eukaryota; kingdom Viridiplantae; phylum Streptophyta; class Magnoliopsida; order Alismatales; family Posidoniaceae; genus Posidonia; species Posidonia australis. The sequence goes on from JAMKQA010020016.1 coordinate 66,539, forward strand.
GTGTCCTACAAGACCCCCACTGATGGCCCACGATCTCGCCACATTGGACAAAGCAAACCAATCAAGAACACCTTGAAAATCCATTTTTACAAAAGCATTTGGGTCCTAATTTGACATACTAAAAAGGAGCTCGGTATACTGAAAACCATTGGTTCGGAAGATCGACCAGAATTGGTCGACTGAAATAGTTGGAGGCACCTAGAACGGCAGACCGAAAAATCATACTGGTCAACTGAAAATTCCTGATTCAGTAAACTGAATAAATTCAATCTACCGAACTGGGAGGCATCGGTCAAAACTCATGGCCCAAAATAGTTAACCGAAGGAATTTGATTAGCCAAATTTTGACCAAAGGACCAAAACTGACAGAAAAGTGTCATATCAAAAATAGTTCGGTATATCGTTTTCTGGTTCACAGAAAATGGTCCAAACCTACTGTCTGACTCTTTTTCCATGTGGAAGTGAGGGGCGGATCTGCTAAACAACCACGATAAAATTCACATAAAACATATGTTGTAGACCCTCGAGTCTACTCTAAATCTACACAATCAAAACCAAAATCCATTCATCATGCGAGGGGAAATAAATTCGAGAAGCCATAGGAGTCGTAAATGACCTAAAACCACACAACACCATTAATGACCATAAATATTATCATAAATCATCATAAATTCACAATAAATTCTAAGAATGTAAATTTACTTAGATTTCATGTATTCCTATCATTTCCTACCATTTCCATGCTCTCTACAACACAGGGGTGAGGTACATACTTGAAAACGCGACCTTCAGCGAACCACGACAACCTCCGCGAACTCCACATGTCCACGGCCACTCCACGAGCTTAGAGACGTCTCATCAGATCTCCACTCACTGTTGTACACCATTGTTGACCCTCAGGCACACCAAAGAAGGAGGTAGTAGGAGAGATGGAGGGAGAGGAAGAGATGGTGAGAGAGGAGAGTGAGGGAGGGGAAGTGAGTGGAAGGTGGAGGGGGAGGGTGTGCCATCTCCAGGGAAGAGGAGGGAGAAGAGGCGTTGGTGTCTACGGGAAGGAGAGGAGAAGGGAGAAGGTTGGTGGAGGTTCGTGCATGGCTTATGCTTATAAAGCATGCAGAAGAGGCAGGTGGCCAAGAAGAATTAGTCAGTCAGCCACTGTAGACACCCCAATTTTTCCAATTTTGCAGAATGGAGATGTGGTAAGTTGAGTTCTGACTAAACCAAAGCCTTTTGGGGCCCACCTAAACCCATTTAGCCTTTTGGGCCTACCTAAACCCATTTAGGCCCGTGGGGGCTCACAAGGCCCACATAAGTCCATTAAACCCTGTTTGAGCTCACTTGGGCCCACAAGACCTATTTTGGTCCATTTAGTCCATTTGTGCCCATGGTGGCCCACAAGGCCCATGGAGGCCCATGAAGCCCACAAAGGCCCACAGTAGCTCATCCCACCTTCCTCTTCTTTTCCAACCCAATACCTTATTTTCTCCTCTTTATTTTCATTACTTTTCTTCTTCACTTATGAATTTTTACTCAAAAATACAAGTTATCTCTTCAAATGCAACCACACTCCATTTCTTCTCCACTAAATTCTCCCATTTAACCATGGAATTCACTCCTCCCTACTGATTTCATACAAACCAGAGCTCACACCTCTTTGTTAGCCCACCATTAGATCCAGCGAGCCACCATAACGTCAGCCAGCCGTTGGATCAGCCGTCGGCGAGCTTGGGCTGCCGTTGATTCCTGTCGACGAGCAGGGGACAAGATGGAGCGGGGAGGGGGCAGCCGTTGGAGCTTGTTAGGCTGTTACAGGACCAGTTAGTGGGTTTTAGTTAGTCTGTTAAGTGGTTAGAGCTGGGAGTGGGTTGTTGCAACGACGGGTCGCCGTTCTCCGATCACCTATTTAAGGAGGAGGATGCCAGCGTTTTCAAAAGGTTGGACGATACGAGAGAGAAAGCTGAAAGCGAGAAGGAGAAAATTCCGAGCGGAGAGCGTGAAGCAGAGGAGCAGAGAGCCAGCTGCCGCTTCCGAAGCTCCGGCGACGATCTCCAGCTACGTACACATCCCCAATCACTCTAATTGTCTGAGTTGTAGCCTCTAGGTCCTCTTCCCTGTTTCTGGTGCGATCCCAAGCGATTCAGATGTGTTCTCTGATCAGGATCACCCTCCGGTACCTCGCCGTCGCCAAACACCGGCGATAGAGGTGGGCGGGGGGGGGGGGGGGGGGG
>JAMKQA010020017.1:0-63922 GCA_024699735.1 Posidonia australis
CCCCCCCCCCCCCCCCCCCCCCCCCCCCCCCAGGGCCATCACTGCAACTAGCTCCAAACCTCCCTCAGTGATCTAGTTCCAGTGCCATTGCCTTCAACGACGAGCTTAGCCATTGTCGACGTTACTCGAGTTCTATGGAGTCTCCAAAGATACAAGTCGCATCACAGGTAAGAATTCAGCTTTCCTCCACTTTTACTTTAGCTTTGTGCGGGCAAGCGTGTCATTGAGCACTAGATTCCAGAGCTTGATCCCCTCTTCCTCAGTGATTGCTAGACTGGCTACCACGACAAGGAGTTTCCTTCCTCTCTAGATGTGCTTGTGGTTGAAGGAGGAGTCCCAGAGCCCCATGTCCTCCGCATGCGTGCCTTAGAGGATCTACTTCCTCCTTCCTCTCTGCCAGTGGTAGGACAACGGCTTACGTCAGAGTTCGACTGGCGTTGGCAATTGGAGCTAAGAGGAAATGTCCTGGTGTATTTCCCAAGCAGAGGTTCATCCTTGTGTGACTCCTTTGTGTCCCCTCCCTCATGTGCATCTGGATGAAGCTCGTTGACCTCAGATTAAGTCGATCGATGTGTGTGTCAATGAGGTGCACCAGAGGAGGGGACTGTCGGTTGTTGCTTTGATCCGAGCTTTGAGGAATTGTTCCTCTTCCATTCCTTTCGCTTCTCCAATGTTCCTTTTCCATTCCCCAAGCCTCATCGCATCTTCGTGGACCTCGTCGTCTTCTTCCATGGCCACTAGCGTGTTCTCCATCGAGGAAGACGGAGGTCAAATTCCTATGAGTCGTTTTCCCCATCGGATGTGTGAATGAGCTTCCTACACACACTTTTGCTTCTTTGGTCGAGCATCTAGCCGTCCGATCCCATTCAGCGGAGAATTCAATCAAAGCTTAGCAACTGGACTGATGACGGATCACGCGGTTCCTGATGGCGGTGGAAACTGGCAATCAGTTCAGGTGAGAGGAGCTGGTGGTTACAAGCGGTGGCTCCAAATAACGGAATCAGTTGGCGAAAATGGTCGACGTGGGGCCTGGAGATCCAGGTGGTTATAATAGATTCTTGGCTTCTTGATTTGACTATTCTTTGATTTCATGGATTTCCTCGGGATTCCTTAGAAATCCCCACTCAATCTTAAGGCATATAATCTTTTAGCATGATTTGCCAAAAATGCCCTTTCTTTGCAATTTTATCATTTCTCCCATATTTTCTGATTTTCATGATTTTATGTTTTGATTTGGATTTTCATCGCCCGAGGGCATATATTAATAGGCTTGACAACGCCGACATGGACCTGATTGAGGATTATTTTCTCGTATTTGATTTTCTCGGATTTTCCTAATTTCTACTGTTTTATGTCACGCTTTCCAAACATTTCTGATTTTTACATGATTTTCCTAATCGCCCATGGGCGTACAATAAAGTGGCATTTTCAATGCCTACATTGTCCCTCAAATTATTTTCCTTATCATTTCTCTTTCGTTCATTGTTTCTTGGAAATTTGTCGTGTTTTCGCATTCATCTTAGACATGTGCATTAGAAGTAGACAAGCATACACACACTGCTAGGCGCATGGTTAACCTTGAAAGACCGATTTCTTCGGGCGCATGGGGGTACCTAACACCTTCCCCATCTGTAACAAGAATCCTTACCTTTTCTCTAGCCCATAGTGATTTGCGCATTACATCCATTAGGCACAGAGCACACATGTGTCTTTGCATTGATTGCTTTAGGTTTTTCTTTGTGTTTGGTTTTCCTTGTCTTTCCATTAAAAGACTAGGTGGCAACTCCTTTTCCTTATCCTTTTCTTATCCTTCGTTGGTGTTTCTGAGTCAAGTCTCCCTCCTAGGATTAACCATCTTTGTGGTGACCATATTGGGATTCTTGATGTTTTTCCATGCACCAAGGAGTTGTGCAAGGTTATCACTGGCATGGTCACAATCACCCCTTGGAGATTCTTTTGCTACAGAGTGATGCCTTTCGAACTCAAGAACACAGGCACTACTTATCAGAGAGCAATGACAACGATATTCCATGACATCATGCACCTAGAAATCGAGGTTTACGTAAATGACATGATTACCAAATCTAAAGAATCCAAAGATCACATCTCCTTCTTGAGGAAGCTATTCAACTACCTATGGAAATATAAGCTCTGTCTCAACCTTGACAAGTGCATATTTGGAGTATCTTTCGATAAGCTCCTTGGATATATCATCAACTAGAGGATAATCAAGGTCGATCCCAACAAAGCTAAGGCTATCATTAACATGCCTCTGCCTACAACTAAAAAGGAGGTCCGAAGCCCGCTAGAGAGACTATAGTATATCAGTCAGTTCATTGCACAACTCACTCTTATTTGTGAATCGATCTTTAAGCTCCTAAGGAATACCACATAGATCAGTTAGAGCGAAGAGTGCCAGGCTACATTTGAAAAGATCAAGCAGCTAATGATCAAACCTTTGGTGCTAGTTCCATCCACGTTGGGACGACCTCTGCTCCTCTATCTATCAGTCATGCAGCACTCCATGGGTGTCATCTTGGGCCAACATGATGAGTCAGGATGCATGGAAAGAGCCATTTATTATCTGAGCAAGAAATTCAATGACTGCAAAGCCTAGTACAATACCATTGAGAAGGTTTGCCTATCCCTCATTTAGGCCACCCAGTGATTGAGGTATAACATCGTGGCATACCCTACTTTGCTCTTGTGCAGGCATGACCCAATGAAATACCTATTTCAAAAGCCAAAACTGCTAGGCAAGTGTGTCAAATGGTAGGTTTTGTTATCTCAATATGACATCACCTTCGTCACGCAAAAATCCGTGAAGCGGCTGGCTGTTAGGATCTTTAGGCTTCACTAGAGGGGGGTGAATAGTGATTTAATGAGTAATTATCCAATTTCAAGGTTTGTTTGTCAGTTTGCAAGATTTTAAGCAAATAACTAGTATTTTGAATATAGCTAGGAAATTTGATGTCAAAACAAAGCATACAATGAAAGGGGATGAGAGACAATGATATGCACAAGTAAATTTATAGTGGTTTAGCCTCCTCGGCTTAGTCCACTCCTCGAGAACCCCTCGAGAATTTCACTAACCTGATCTTGTTTCAGGCCATGATCGTGCCTTACACCCTTGATGAATCCTTGCCAAGCTCCACAAAAAAAAAACGCGACTTCCTTCTCTCAATTCAGGGAAGAACCTTTACACTTGGATTTTACAACTTTTTTTCTACAATCTCCCAAACTCAATTTGGCTAAGTGGATGGTTGAAAATGGAGCACTCTTGCCTTGGGAGTTTTTCTAATGAGATAAGAGTGGAATGCTTGGAAACTTGAGTTGCTTGAAGCTCTATGTGAGTAGAAAGTATTGGTCCTTCATAGGTGAAGAATGTGGGCCTATTTATAGGAAAACATGTGTATAAGAATGTGTCTAACACCTCTCTAACGTTCAGCAATGGCTACTAATTTGGTACGCCGAAATCAAAACGGCTGATCGAAATGTGCAACGGTCGAGCATTTCGGTATACCAAAAATAATTCGGTATGCTAGTGAATTTTGGTATGCCGTTCTAGGTTTCTTTTCTGATTTTCCTAATCTGCATATATTTCGGTATACCGAAGAAATTTGGTATGCCGAACAAGCCTTTAGTCCTATAATGAATGTTTTTCAATGAATGGTTGGTTTTGGGGCTAAGGTAATTTTCCTATGACTCGATGGGGATATTTGGGAGATAATTACAAGTTCCTAGGAATACATGAAAAAATAGAAAATTACATCAAAACTAATTACAAATATAACTTTTCATTTTCTTCTTATTTCATCATCTTGAGTTCTTCTTGGTGGCACATAGGTTTCTGTCTTCTTCAAATATCTTCCCTTTTATGCTTGAATATTCTGAATCCTTCAATGATCTTCGTTGCAAATATAAACTATGAAATATTCTCATAAAACACATTAGTCTTTTGTTATCATCAAAATCAAGATAATAAAGCCAACACAAGCCATGGTAGATCACTTGGCTAACTTACCCTTACCAGAATATACAACCTTGTAGACATAGTTCCCAAACGAGGACATCCTGTTTGTCCTAGAAGACTCAAAGTCCAGGGAATCACATGATAAGTTGCAAGGCATCTATACATTGACGAGGCCATCGACAAAAAGAGCATGGGCATCAGTGTAGTATTGGCAACGCCATACGAGCAATTGAACCAATCCCTTTTGCAAGAAAACTAGCCTTTGAATGCACCAACAACATAGCGGAATATGAAGCATGCATCCTTAAGCTACAAGACACAATTGAGAATGGTGTACGAAAGATGCAGGTTCACGGTGACACAATGCTAGTCATCTCCTAAGTCAACGAAGACTGGAAGACTATGGACCCAATGTTGATGCCATACCACTCCTATATGCCGAAGCTCATTACAGAATTTGAGGAAATTCACTACTCCTTCATGAACAGGGCCAAGAATGCCTACGAAGTTGCATTAGCAACATTAACATCTTGGCTCTTGATTCCAGAGGATCATGCAGTGGATGTATCGATTACTCGTGTGAAGCAGCCTACACATTGCATGAGTGTAGAAGAAGCAGATCCGGTAGAACAGCAACCATGGTACCACGATATCACAACCTTCTTAGAATCTGGAAACCTCCCATCAAGTGCCTTCGCGATGGATAGAAAGACCATGGCCTATTTAGCACCAAAATACGTGCTTGGGGTAGGACATCTCTATAGAAAATCATACAATCAGATGCTCTTACGTTACGTAAACAAGAGAGAGGCCAATGCATTAATGTTGTAAATACACACAACAACGTGCACCCCACACATGAATGGCATGTTATTGGCTAATAAGATCATGTTACAAGGCTATTTTTGGTCAACCATAGAAACAGATTGTTGTCAATTCGTGTGAAGATACCAAAACTACCAAATTAATGGGAATTTCATCCATGCTCCCCCACAACAACTGCACAATATGTCCTCTCTATGGCAATTTTCTACCCAGCGAATAAACGTCATCGGAGCCATCTATCTGGTAGCTTCCAATGAACATCATTATATCCTAATGGCTATTGACTATTTCTCAAACTGGGTAGAGGGAGCTTCCTACAAGACAATCACCACCATGGCGATGGACAAGTTCATCAAAAATAACATCATAGCTCGGTATGGGTACTGTATGCAATCATCTCAAACAATGGAAGCTATGGATGGACAATTTGTGGGGCTTGATGAAGATCATCATTGCTTCCACAATTGTCGACGACCTTAGTTGTGATCACCACTTGTCAATTCAGCTTTGTCAGCCGATAAGATGCCTACGAGAGTTGTGGTTGTGGTGGATGCTCGTTCTCGATTCACTAGGTCGACTACAGGATGCTTCTCAACAACTTCCTTGTGCTAGATAGTATTATCTTCCCTTCAAAACAAACAAGAAAAGATCTAGATTAGCCTAGGTGTAGTAAACAATATTAGATTGATAACGAATAAGATAAACAAATAAAAGTAATACTAACTAGGGTTTGTCTCCACATGCATATGCCATGGGCATATTTATGAATGCAATAATATGAAAAAAAAAAGTAGTTTGGAAATAATACTCCCTTCACCCATGTGCTCTTGGTGTGGGGTTAAGGAAGTGGAGTCGAACAGAGCTCTAGAGGTGTGTTTTAGCTCTAGGAGGATTGGATCTCTGGGATCTGAGTCTCTATGTTGATATTTTGACAAAATGGGGCTAACGGATCTCTCAAGGGTCTCTCTCTCTCTTAAGACCTCTCCTAGGGTTTCTCAAATCTTCCTAGCATTTCACTCAGCCTCCCTAGGGTTTTGGAATTGCCTCCTAGGTTTTGAAAATGCCTCGCCTTGGGTTTTAAAAATGCCTCCCCTTAAACTCTTGACCTAGGAGTCTTTTTATAGAATTTTGAGGGCTAGATCCTGTCAAAGACGAGTGGAAAATCCAAAGGCCAGGATTAAACTCACTTAAAATAGAAAACAAACAAATATATGAGCTCGCCACCCAAATGACCGACGATAGGATCATTGCGTTGCCTTATGCACTAGCGACAAGTCTAGAGATTCCATTTTCTCCCGATGTGGAGAATAATTACCTAAAAGGCAATAATATATTCCACATCAACTAGTCATTGATTGTATAGACGTTGAGCAACTAAAAAGGTAAATTTTCAAAAATTAAGATCCTAAAATATCTTCATACGAATCTAATAACATATAACGACCAAATCAATCCTTAAAATCATCTTCGTAATGGAAAGATATTTGAATTAAATTTTCAAATTCAAATCATACTTAAATGTTAAATAAATCAAATTTGAAATTCAAATCTCCAACAATTAAGAGAAAAATGTCATTTAATATCAAGGATAGATTTGATTTAATTTAGATTTGCAATCATCTACATATTATGGATTTTATCTTTAGTTTTAAGCATTATCTTGAATTAAATATAGTTATAACATTTAAAAATGTGATAACTTAACATTAAACCTCATTTTTAATAAAAGTAAAGATAAATAATCTTAATTTGATATCATCCATATTTCTAGAATTTTCCTTAATTAATTGCCATTTATAAAGATTTATAGGATAGGTTATATATTTAAGTGTTTAGAAAATTATATAAATTATGGAAAAAATCTTGATAATATTTTCTAAATGTCCCATATATCATATTAAAGTCTAAGATGACAAACTATGTTGAGAGAGGTATCTAGGATACTCATCGCCTCTCAAAGTGGCGACCAGATCTACTATTTGCCAGTTGAATAGGTGACGGGATTCGTCACCTCTCATATAGGCGACTAGGTCTACCACTAGTAGATAAGGCAATAACCTGGTCTTTTGAAGCTTACCCCTTGTCTTTTATTTTAATCAACAGAGATACGTTAAAAGCCCAAAAAAACTTCAAAAATTCCATAAAATCATAAAAACACCTTTAAGATCGAAATACTCAAATCAACTAGTAATTTGCGTAAAACAAGTGTGCCAGCTCTACCATAGCTGTTAACTCGCACCAAATACATTCACGGGGCTCAAACATGCCACTAGTTCGAGTGTATTAGCTCTACTATAGCTAACGACCTAGAATCAAGTAAATTCAGGAATGTTTTTAAAGAAATCATTAAAAGCTGGAAAATGTGTTATAAATCCATAACCATGTGATCTAAGGCGCCTCAAGATTTCCTATCCTTAACTAACTCTAGAAAATGCGAAAATGAAATATCTACAGATGTCCTTCCTTGGAGTTGATGTTAGAGCAAGATTAGCTCGAAGGTAAGAATGATATCCCCTATTGAACATTTCCTAAAAAAAAGAACTCGCTCACAAATAGTCAACCACAAAGGGTAAAAAAAAGAAAACCACCTTTCAGTTTCAGAAGATTGTCACACAACTAAAATGGTGGGACTACCTAGTTTTGGGAATTTATCACATTGCTTGGTGGTGGGAAAGGTGAATAGACTCGGTTTTGGGATGTAGTCACACAATAGAGTGGTTCGATTAAAAGATGACGTCATATTAAAGGCTCACGCATAGAAAGGTCAAGTCAATTTTGGAGCTATGTGTCATAACCGATGTCAAGACCATGTCAGCCATGTAGAGATCACTTCAATGGGGCAGAAACTAGGGATGGTCACAAGGAAATTACACTATCGCCAATTGAAAAAGGAAAAAGGTAATAATTGTGGCTTCCTATTTGAGAGCTTACTTGGATTGGAATGTCTAAATGGATAGGTGGGACTTAAACTGGTTTAAGGAGGATCACACGTTCTAAGGGTTTCTAACACTCTTGAAGAGTATTGCTCCGTCCGTGCTCCACTTCCAATGGTATGAGAACTAATGCATGGATGAATGATTCAAATAGGCAATGCAGATGCAAGGTCAACATATAATGCAATGAATAGTCCATATGGTAGGTTAGGCCGACGGTGTATGGTTGGTAAACCATATAGACATATTCAAAATGTATGGTTGCAATTCATTGGAGTCCAGTGTTTTCCATCCTCGAGTATGACCAGTACTCTCAGGAAAGGATCGTTGTCCCACAACTCAACATGGTAAATAAAGGACTTCTATGAGTAAAGAACTGAGTGAAGGAGTGGACCCTTCTTTCGTCAAATTGGTGTTTGCCTCTTAGTCAAAGTGATGTGTCTGTAAACACCATATGGACACCAAAGGCGGGAGTCCATTTTTCAATCTTGCTCTGCTTTGTGTCTCGTGCAGTATCGTGGTGGGACTTTTGTTTTAGATGTCGCCATATAGGGCACTGATACTATTGTTGAGATTGAAGGGTTCACTAGAAGGGGGTGAATAGTGATTTAAAGAGTAATTATCCAATTTTAAGGTTTGTTTGGCGATTTGCACAATTTCAATCTATTAACAAGTAAACAAGCTAAAATAAAGAATTTGGATATTAAACTAAACCATACAAAGAAAGGGGATGAGAGAAAATGAATATGAACACAATGATTTATAGTGGTTCAGCCTCCTCAGCCTAGTCCACTCCCCAAGAAAACCCCTTGCGAGTTACCTTAAACCTGATCTTGTTTCAAGGCAAGATTGTGTCGTACTCCCTTGATGAATTCTCGCCAAGCTCCGCAAAAACCACAACTGCCTTCTTACAACTAGAGAAGAACGTTTACACTTGGGTTTTACAACTCTTTTTCTACAATCTCCCAAACTCAATTTGGCTAAGTGGATGGATGAAAAGGAGCTCTTCTTGACTTGAGAGTATTTCTAACATAATAGGAGTGGATTGCTTGGGAACTTATGTAGCTTGAAGCTCTATATGTCTAGGAAGTATTGGTGTATTTGTAGGTAAAAAATGAGGGCGTATTTATAGGAAAACATGGGTATGAGACTATGTCTAACGTCTCTCTAACAGTAACTAGTTTGGTATGCTGAAATAATTCGGTATGCCATTTTAACTCTGATTTCTACAACAATTGGATAGTTTGGTAGACCGATGAATTTTGGTATGAGTTTTGGTCCATTTCCGGATTTTACTTAATCAACCTGATTTTGGTGTACCGGGTAATTTCAATATGCCGAAATGCCCTATTTTAGCCCAATAAGAGGTGTGATCTATGAATAATGAATTTTAGGGCTAAAGCTATTTTCCTATGGTACTAAAGGGGTATTTAGGAGACTTTTAAAAGATCCTAGAGTACAACATATTACAATTACATGACACTTGATTACAATAAACACTTGGTCTTCAATCTTCAATAATCTTCACTTGATTTTGCATATGTGGTCTTTCATTGTCCATGAGAATTGTTCATTGGCCTATTAAGTGGGTTAGCTCACAAATATGTTTTGTTATCATCAAAATAGAGAGCCAACTAAATAGCCCACAATCTCCCCCTTTTTGATGATGACAAAACCACAAGTATTTCAAAGCTAATGAAAAATTAATCTCCCCTAATATTTTTCATTTTATATGTCAATGCTTCCCATAACTATATGAATTTATCAAAAAGATATAGTTCAAGTGAAATATGCTAGATTTAATCGCTTTGAAATATCTCATAATTTTTCTCCCCATTTTTATCATTAGCAAAAATTATCATAAGCGAATAACTAGTTTTCTCTCCCCCATTCTGTCATGTCCTAAAAATTTATATGATTAAGCTCAAACCCTTTTTGTCTTTAATTCCACTTATTCTTATTTTTCTCCTCTTTTTGTCTTAATCACAATGAATAGAAAATATGATAGTTGTCTCCCCTTTTTATCAAAAATGTTATTCAATTTAAACATCAAAACTAAAGTCATGTATTTTGGAAAATAAAATATTTAGAAAATCAGTTATCATAATATTATATGATTTTTTTTTGAAAAATATGTTTTGGAGCATTCACTATTTGGTGTACGGTTTTGGAACAAACGACCATTTTTATTTTCAAAAATCTCCTGTTTCAGTATTGTTGAGATCAAAAACATCACTAAAGGGGGTGAATAGTGATTTAAAGAGTAATTATTTAATTTTAAGGATTGTTTGACAATTTACACAATTTCAATCTATTAGCAAGTAAACAAGCTAAAATAAAGAATTTGGATATTAAACTAAAGATTACAAAGAAAGGGAATGAAAGACAATGAATATGAACACAATGATTTATAGTTGTTCAGCCTTCCCAGCCTAGACCACTCCCCAAGAAAACCCCTCAAGAGTTACCTTAAGCCTTATCTTATTCCCGACCAAGATCGTGTCGTACTCCCTTGATGAACCCTCGCCAAGCTCTGCAAAAACCATGACTCCCTTCTCACAACTGGAGAAGAACTTTTACACTTGGGTTTTAAAACTCTTTTTCTACAATCTCCTAAACTCAATTTGGCTAACTGGATGGATGAAAAGGAGCTCCTCTTGCCTTAGGAGTATTTCTAACAATATAGGAGTGAAATGCTTGGGAACTTATGTAGCTTGATGCTCTATATGTCTACGAAGTATTGGTGTATTTGTAGGTGAAAAATGGGGGCCTATTTATAAGAAAACATGGGTATGAGAATGAGTCTAACGTCTCTCTAACAGTCAATAGTTTGGTATGCCGAAATAATTCAATATGCTGTTTTAACTCTGATTTTACAACAATTGGATAATTCGATAGACTGATGAATTTCAGTATGCTATTTTGGTCATTTTCAAGAATTAAACTTAATCAACCTGATTTTGGTGTATCGGGTAATTTGGTATGCTGAAATGCCTTATTTTCACCCAACCTTCTCTGATCTATGCATGATGAGTTTTAGGGCTAAGAATATTTTCCTAGGACTACTATTACAAGATCCTAGAGTACAACACATTACAATTACATGACACTTGATTACAATAAACACTTGGCCTTCAATCTTCAATAATCTTCACTTGATTTTGCACATGTGGTCCTTCTTTGTCCATGAGAACTCTTCATTGACCTATTAAGAATGTTAGCTTACAAATATGTTTTGTTATCATCAAAATAAAGAGCCAACTAAAAAGCCAACAACTGTCGCCACCTGCACACTTGCTTGACACTTATTAGTAATCAAAGACGTACCTTTCCCAACCATAAAGGATTGGCTAAGTTGTTCCTACCTAGGAAAGGTATCACAATGTCATCTTCAACTCCCTTATACTTGAAATTAGGTGGAGGAATTTAATCTTGGCCTTAACTAAAGAGATGGAAAATCGGAACCTAGTGGATGTCGATTATGAGTCATCTGTGGATGCTCTAAAGATCACTGCAAAAGTAGTGTCTTTGTTGAGAAAACACACCCAAGCCATGAGACACACTTGAGTAGGACATTAACTCCAAATCTGCATGAGTCGGTTGTTGCATCATCGGCCAAACTAATTCCAATTTTCCTATTTACTAAGTTTCCACTTGCATGCAAGATGGATGGCACTACTTATCTGATCTTTTCGGTTTTTTTTCATGAGTCTTCTGATTTTTTGGGTTTTTAGACTTTCAAATTTTTTGGATTTTTGGATTTTCCAACTTTTTGGATTTTTGGTTTTTTTCAATTTTCTTTGGATTTTTCATTTTGTCTGATGACAACCCTTCTTCTTGCATATCAACCATTACCGCCTTGTATTATCTATGGTAAGAGAGTTTTCCCTTTTATCATACTTTAATCCATTTTAAGGGTGTGGGACTTTGTACTGACCTTAGTCGATTATTGTGCCCTTTATTTACTCAGTCCCTAAGCTTCTAGGGTTTCCTATCCCTTGGCTATGTGTGATGGGAGAGTGGGGGAAACTTAAGGTACAACAAGCTCTCGACATTGGCTATAACTTTAGTGCGACACATGTGTTTTGCCTTAATGTTCCTTTAATGTCCCTAGGGTTTTCTTTTCTTTTTATTTTTCTTTTTTCCTTGGCCTTTCATTTCCCTTTTCTTTTGCTTTTGTTTTCTTTTTTTTTGGGGTGCCCCTCTCTTATTGTTTTTCTATAAGTGCCTGCCCATCACTACATTCTTGGTTTACGGTATGACAATACACCTACTCGACAATGTTCTCACCCCATTTTGATTACCCACCCATCACTACCTTCTTGATTTATGCTATGATAGTGTACCTGATCTTCGTGCTCTACCTTCTTTTGGATGCTTTCTAAGTTGTTTAGTTTTGGTGAACTCATCCATCACCACCTTCTTAGACTTATGCTAAGATGCCACGCTATATAGGACAAGTAGGTTTTTATGATATGCCTAAACTCAGAGCCTACTTTTCTCTTATCTCCTCGTGTGAGGATATGAAAACGTTAAGGTTAACCTCGATGCTCATCTTCCTTTCTATGTAGGAGACAATTTTCTTTCCTTAGTTGGTACTAGGTCATGGGCTCTCTCTGGGTTTTATCATGCTAAGTAAGGGTGTACCTCTAGAGTACGCATAACTTCCACAGATCTGAAGAGACCTTTAGGTCATCCTACCTAATTGGTGGACCTTCTACAGTATACTATAAGTTGTTGGAGTGTGATCCACACTCATCAATTATTGTTATTAATATTATCTTTGTTTAGCATTCAAGAAAACAAAGATAAATACAGGAAAAGAAATGACAAGGAACTAAACGTCATGTTTACATGTTTTGGAAATAAATTGAGTTGCCCCTAGTCGAGCTCAATCGAATATCGTACCCCCTTCCCAGATGGAGGGCCTTACCTGACAGGTAGCCGTAGGAGCCTACCTCTAGCGTTGAGCATTGTGGTATTTGCGACGCATCTTCTATTTTTCTTTTGATTTGCACACAGTCTGTACCTTTTCAGCATCACTATCAGACTCATTTTGACCTACTTCTTCTGGTGTGTGCTTGGTGGCCTTGTCTTTCTGCGCATGTGTACTTCTCTTAGAGCTTGTCGGAGTGCCTTCGTTGTTGACTGTTGTGGGATACTCTTTTATGGGATGCAAAGGCTTGCGAGGAGGATTAGCCCTTGCATGCTCTACTTGAAATGAGTACAGGTGCTGATTGAGTGTAGTCTCTATATCATACCAATTCAAGTCCATGTACTCATCATATACGAGCTGCTCAACATTTTCCCCCATCTTATCCTAGAACATTTGCACATTTGGGCCCCTCCTTGTACCAATGGTCATAGTCATGCCACCGTTCGGGACGCTTTTCATCGTGTGGTTCTAACAATGGTCGTTCATCCCCTGGCTCTAGTGGAAAGGGATCCCAACCTATCCCTGAGTCTATTCCACTATCAGCTGGAATGATAAGCACCTCCCCTTGATGCTTGAACTTGAGCAGTTGGTGTACAAGGGATGCGATGGTGCTGATTTCTACCAACCAAGACCTTCCTAGGATTAATGGTTCTACCAGATCCCACACTATTACGATGATGGTGGTGGTGCTAGTGACAGGCCCCATAGTAATATCTATCTGGATGGTTCCAACTGCTGCTTTATGGCTCTTGTCTTACATTGTGCAAGCAAAGCAAAGCTCGGTTATCTATGTTTCCTCTACGTCGAGGTGGTTCAGAGTGGATGGGGAGCAAATACTCTTGCTGGCACCAATATCAACGAATACTCCGAAAAGGGTATAGTCATTGATTTCTATAGAGATGATTAGAGGAAGTAAGCAATTTTCTAGTGCAGGTAGTTCAATATCCCAGAAGACTATATTTTTCTCTTTAAAGCTTGTGATGACCCTTCTTGCTAGCTCAAATGGATCTCCAGTGCCATTTAGTTTATGTTGCCCATTCAGGGAGAGGATGCTAGAGTGGCTGAGAAGAGTAGGATCATTGTCTTCCTCCTCCCATGTGTTGTCGTCCTAAGTCTCCCATCCCATTGTATCCTCCTAAGGTTCGTCTAGATTTTTTATGCATCCACACCTCTTAAATAGGCATTGTTGGTGTATCCGTTCTTTGCCATCTTCAACTGGTGGATCAAAGTCTGCTTGTATGTGTTCGATAACTATCAAATTTGGATGAGTAGTGGGCAGAACGTCCCCAACCTCCATGTGAGCTATTGGATGTGTATACACCCCGATTTTGTGTTGTCGATTGGTGGACCCTTCCAGAAGAATATTTTGGTCACGACAAACTAAACCAAATCCTTGAAACCCAACAACACCTCAAATCATTCCAACACCATGAAGCAACCACTAAACCACAAGCCCACATCCACAGGTGATTCAAGCACATAGGAAATGATCCAAAAATCCAACAAGATGACTTTGTCCTAGATGCCATGCATGTAGGTGCCATTAACTAGTACCATGGGTAAGCTATGCGGATGTTCTAGGTCAGTAGTGATGCAACGTGGTCGATCGATCCAATTACCCCATGGACCATTGGCTCAATGCTCCTTACTAGCACGCATGGACTTGGGTATGTACCTGGATGCACCATGATCCCCCACATGCCTTCTCCACCACCAAACCCTAATCCTATCCCTTTCAACTAGTCCCCACCACTCATTCAAACCTTCAATCACACTTAACAATTCCCATGCAAACCTTAGGTCTATAAAACCCCACCCTTCACGTACGTGAAGGGGAGACCAGCCTTTGCATCCTAAAGCCGGCAACCTACCCAATCTAGAGCATTTTCCATGTCCCAAACCCTAGAAACTCTTGGCTGTCGATTATCCCAAGAGTTTCCCTTCCACCTCGGCAACCACCAACATCTCCGGTTCCTCCATAGCCTTGTCTACAATCAGCCAACTTTCACCACATCTGAGCACCTTCCTTGATCGCAAGCCAACCTTTCACAACCCCACCGTTGCGACCGACATCATCCGAATAGTCCACTACCAGCCTTCACTAACGGGAGGCACAAAAATCCCATCACACTGTAGGTATACACCCAACTCTTGCTACAATCAAATTCCCAGCTATCCTATGTAGTTTTTCCTTAGATTTCGTGTGTTTTTTCAACTGGTTTTATGTTGGTTTTTTTCTCACCCCTATGCATGCACTTCATGATGGGTACCCATCACCCATATGAGGCCATTGGCCACTAACTACAAGGCAGGGCCCATCCATACATGAGCACCACATCCCAGAGCCTTTTACCATGCTTTAGCGATCCCCCTTTGGCCAAAGAACACCCTCGTTCTAGTCAACTATCCCAACAACGGCGTATGGGTCGAAGCCATGATGTGAGGGGCATAGAGGCTATGAGACTTGTTTCCTTTCATCCATATAGCAACTATCCTAACTTGGTTTCCCTTCCTTCTCGAAATTCGTTTCAACATCCTAGGGCATGCTCAGCCATCCCTGGTCTCCTCTATAATTGGCCAATGATCAAGCATGTCGGCATTGAACCTTGAGGTTGGGGAAGGAAAAGCATGGGTCCCAGTGTCATTTTTAATCCAAGGAGATCATCACTGGAATCCCCTCATGTGTCCAGGCCATTTTGATGCATATTTGAATCATTGATTTGGCTCCCAGTGCAAAGGAACATCTACTACCGAAACCTACACATGCTTGTACCGTGCCCCAACAACGCATGTCGGTCTCACATACAACTCATGCAGGCTCCATGCGTGGAAAACATGTTATCAATGTAGTTAATAGAGCCTTATGGTTTTTTCAATTTTACTCGTCTCGACTCGGTTTAATGGCCTCTAATCTTCTGTTTCGCCAGTTTTATCTGCATCTGCACTACATTAAACTTTGTGCCCAATCAACATACATTAAATAGCATCTTTACTTACATGTCATCTAGTATTTTGCCTAAGGCATACATCGAAGATTCCCTTTTGCATTTGCCAAGCCACACAAATGAGCGGAAAAGCATAGAAAGATCAACTCATCGAGCGTACAAGGGTGTCTAGTACCTTCACTGTACGTAATAGGAGTTCTTACCTATTTCTATGCACACAATGACCTATGTGTTACCCATTGACATTAAAGTCATGAGTTTTGCTTATTTATTCGCTTTTATTGTGTTTTCATTTTTGGTTTTCCTTGACTCTCGATTTTGATAAACTAGGTAGCGACTCTATTTTCTTTTCTTTTTCTCTTTAGTCTCCTTTCGCCTTTCTCCATGACCACATCGCTCGTATGGACTCGTTCCACACATTTTGGGGCATCGCCCCTGGCCATGCACATATGGTCATAGAAACCGGTGACTTCGCTGGGGATACAAAATCCGACTTTTGTTCTTACACTTTTTGGTTTGCACGGCTTGTCATTGTTTATTTTATTGCTTGCATGATAATTATTATTGACTATTACTTTATTACATTCCTTTTGTTTGGTGATTGTTTTGTTTTACACAATTTGTTATGTCACCTTACACATGCAGACACCTTGATTAATGCCTTTTGGTGTGTTTGTTTATTTTCCCTTTTCGCCATCATGCACACAACACCAACATGCCATGATCATGCCTTTTGAATTGATGTGTGATGGTTTTATGACATAATTGGACGTTTTCTTCCCATTTTTGCAGTTGCCATGCCTAGGAAAGTAGTGACGTGTTTCCTTCCCTTTGTTGGCTTAATTTAAAAACAATAAAATAAAAGCAATGTCTAGGCACAACTAGAGACAGACATACACACACACTTTCCCCTTGGTTTAATAAAATGGAAGTAAAAAACATCAAACATGCTTGCATGAATGTTTCATATAGGGGCATGCATCTTCTTCTCTTCTAAGTCAACCTATAGTTTGTGAAGGACAGTCTCGATTATCTTGTTCTATTGCTTTGGCGTAGGACCAGGTACTAGTCCGTCTCCGCTTGTTTGGGGTCTTATCAGTCTTAGTAGAGGATACAACCCATGCTTTAGCAAAGTTGAGGCTCCTAATGCACCACCCATTCACTACCTACGCTTTGGCCAGGATTTAGAGTGAAGACCTTACTTTCTACCTTGAGTTGGAGACCGATATATCCATGAGAGAGTCCGAAGTAGATGGCCTCTTAGGACACACATAGATGGTAACAAAGCACATATTAGATGTATTCATGTGCATGTATGCCATTTAGACCACACAAATGAACATTGCATTAACTTTTTTTAAGTTTTAGGTTGTGACACTAGTCTTGTTATCTTCTCCCCATAGTGTAGGACAATTTGCGAGTTCCTTAGCAAGTGCTCACGCATTCCTTTCACTGACTCCCCAATTGCGACCTTTTTTCATCATCCTTCCTCGAGTTACTCGTTTATTTCAATGATAGCTCATCCTAGGCTTCACCATCCTTCTTACTACCGCAGTCCTGTCCTCACTCTTACTTAGTCAGCCATGGCCTAGTGTGCTGGTGACAATCCCCCCACTGCCACCCTCGAGGAGATCTCAACCTCAGTCCCTCCTACCCTTACTATCACATAGGTTGTTCCCTCATATCCTTATACGCACCACTTCTAGGTAAAAGGAGATTCTGTTCCTTTCATTTTGGGGCACTAGTAGACCACCATCGATTTGGAGCCTGTCATCGAGTTTGTCACAGTGTCCACTACACAAGCTCCAGAGGTGCCATTAACAATCGCTTTCCCTTAGAGTCCTTCCACTTTTGGCACTCAGCTCACTATGGCAGCCTTTGTTGTAAGTTCCTTTCCTCTTGGATAGTCTGTATTCGTACCCTCCTTTGCATCGAGCCAGTTGACATTCCCACCCCTCGGTGTTGCCATTGTTGGGCCTCAAACCATGCAAGCTGAGCATCTAAATGGCCCTTGCATATAGGCTCCAAAGCATGGCTTTGTCAATGAACCTTAACTTGGTTGTTCCTACTATCATTCCTGAAGTCTCGGCACCACCATAGTTAGCCATACAGGCTCACCCCACCACACCACTGGCACTGTCGACGCCTCAGTTCCGCACCGCTTTGATGATGAGGGCGACATCATTGCCTCCTACACAACCATTATACACCACACAGCATGTGACTCCAATCTTTGGTGACCAGCATAGGGGTTGGCAGGGACACAGTATCCACAAAGCTCGCTGCCTAGAACCATATTAGTGCAGCAACTATTCCTCCCACACTCTACACCACCAACCGCACAGCATTCGACCTATCCTACCTCAATGCATCAGCAAACACAGCTTCCAACATTCATACCACCACACACTACACCCATGCATGGGTACATTGGTCATCACACTATGACACTATGTGGTGTAATGGTGGACCTAAAGGAGTACTCATGTGCTACCCAAGCAACGTACGTGGTCACCGCCCCAGCTACATCACCTTCACCAACAACAACCGTAGATGCTCTACTTGCTAGGATGGGCGATCTGGAAAAGGCACTACGTTTAGTGTAAGGGGCGACCACTAGCCTAACCAGTTCCAGGACCTTTGCTATTTTCCAAAGGCGACACTCGCACTCTCATTGTACTTTCATATCCTAGATTTTGAAAAGTATAATGGGAAACACTACCTAATTTCACATTTTAAAGTGTACTACAAAGATCTCACACAATTTCAAGCTGATGAGAGGTTGCTAATCCATTTGTTCAAGAAGAGTCTCATCAGGCCCGCTCTTAAGTGGTTCACTTCATTGAACATGACCTCGATTAAGACTTGGGATGACCATAGCCAGGCATTCATGAAACAATGCTCTTTCAATCTTGACTTGCTCCAAAGTGTGAGGATCTAGTCGCCATTCGAGAAAAGCCTAATGAGCCATTCGAGGAGTATGTCTGTCGTTGGTGCGCCCTCGCTTCTCAAGTCAGGGATAGGCCCTCAGACGAGGAGTCTATCGAAATCATTACCCGAGAGCACAGCCAGCCATTGGGGTTTGTTGAGCATTCAACCAATCACTAGTTTTGCATCTTTGATTCAGGCAGGCACTCGTGTGGAAAGCTTGCTTTGTAGCGGCAGTTTCCCCGCTCTCATTTCATTCGCCAATCAAGCTACCAACACCAACCCCAGTAGCAGCAACAACGGTGTTGATACCCACCACCTTTGGAAGAAGGACCATTCAATGACTGCCATGGCGTGCATCAGATCCCACGCTACATTGGTTAATGTTGTGACCCAACCAAGCATGAATCAAGTACTCTATAGGCCTGCACCTAGGTACACCACATCTCACTACCACTGCCCAACTAGTGCATCCTACGACGTCGACTAGACAAGGACAATACCAAGGGCAGAGATAGCCTTGCCCTCCCAGGCACAACTTCACTCCTTTGGTTGAGCCACTGAGTGTCGTCTTGCCCAAGGTTGTGTCACTTCTGAAGCTGTCAAAGGTTCATCCACTACCAATTCCCCGCCTGTCGTGGTATAAAGTGAATCTGTACTATAATTTTCATCAATTCATGGGACACTCAACTAACGATTGTTTCACTCTACAGCATGTGATTCAAGATTTGATTGACCGCATGGTCGCCATCATCAACATGTAGTAGCCAAATACAACACCTACACCACCACCTACACCTGCACAAGCACAAGCTTCACACCCCAGCATTGTCAACCAGCGCTTGCCCGACCACACCAACCTAGGAGGTGTTGGGACTTCAAGAATTCATGCTCTCTTCCCCTTCGGGATTCACTACACTCATAGTAGACTTGTCTTCTTTTATTCATAGAATTCATAAGTCTCACCTTATACATCTTTATCAGTCAACTCCAGTCGATTCAGAGTCAAAAATTCATATGAACCAACTGACTACGAGGCTGGAGCGTGCCACTGCACCATCCACCATGCAACCTAAGGATCCTACACCTATATGTTTCCTGGCCAAGCCAGAGCCCATTCAATCCACCTAATACAAATCCCAAGCAATTCCCTCGACTATAAACCCACCACCATTCGCACTGGAGTTAGTAGCTCATGCTCTGTTGGTCATCAACCTGACCAGGAATACCCACAGTGTTCCCTATGACTACGCTGCAGAAATGTGTGTAGAGGTCATGCGTTCTGGAAAAGTGTATAAGCTTGCGACGCCAGCAACAAAACCAAGTCGCCCAGACCCAGTCCATTTCCAACCAACAAGCCAACCACCTAGGCCCGTCATAAAGGAAACCCATGCCAATGCTACCATCAAAGATCAGCCGTCTACAGACATCACCACCCAACTAAAGAAGATCGAGGTTGATATATCCATTTAGGATCTCATCCATACATCTACAGAACATAGAGAGGCCTTCCTAAGGGTTTTCCAAGCTACCCATGTATCCTCCACCATAGAACCCACTACCCCAGAAAGCATGGTGCACATGATCATAGTACCTCAGGTTATCTCATTCTCGAGCGAAGAGCTGCTTTTGGTGGAAATCAATCACAATCAACCCCTCTTCATCACAATGCAATTTCAAAGCTTCCACATTCCCATAATGTTGGTGGACAATGGAGTAGGTTTAAATGTCTACCCCTTGCGCTTAATGGGTAAAATTGGATTCAAACCAAACACATCACACCAACCACTAAGGGGATGACAACTTTCGACAACATGCACAATGATGCCCTCTGGATTCTAATTATTCCACTCATTATCGGGCCAGTTGTATTCGATGTGGAGTTCTACATTGTTGACTTAGGAGCCATCTTTCAATCTCTTGCTTGGGTGCCCTTGGCTGCATAAGCCTCAAGTGATCCCTTCGACTCTCCATCACATGGTCAAATTTCCTTGGAGCAACGATGTAGTCGTTGTCATGGCGGAGGACCTCGATACGGAGAAAGTCAAATCATTGTTTGTCTTAGCTCCTCAGATTGTCCATTTTGACCCCAAGCCTATGGATGTCAAATTCAAGGTCAATCATTTTGAGCTAGTCAATTACATCCCTGCTCTCAAGCGTGTTAGCCATCTAGTCATTCACAATAATCCCTTCTTGATGGTGGAAAATCTATGTTGCAGATGGGAATATAAGAAAGGGACACCTCTCGGGCAATATGGCTAAGGGATCACCAAGCCCATTGTGGAAGAAGAAAGAAGGGAGAACTCACGTGCGGGGAAGCATCAACAGCTAGTCATCCCTTGGGATTTTACCAACTTTATCAATGTAAATATCATGGATCCCAATCGAAGCCAAGCTGCAACAGAATTAATACGATCTCAGGATGCACCATCGCAAACAGATGAGTGAGTTTGTATTGAAGATTATTACTCAAAAGAAAAATAGCCTAAGGAGGAGGCCCTAGAATATTCAAGTAAAAAGACTCAAAGATACCTTATGCCAGCATAGTCAATGTAGTCAGTATTGCCTTCTGTAGTTCTAGCAGCAAACTTAGTAACAGTGATTCCTCCTATAGTTTCTCCAGTGCTTTCACTAACAGTTTTAGTCCCAAAGGAAACCCTACCAGTACTGTTCACACACTTGCCAGTAGTTGTATCTGGTCACATAGTTCCATCCACCTCATTAGCAAACAGTCCAACAATATCAGCAAGCTCGATAGCTAGAGTAGATGTTGTGACAGTCCAATGCGCATT
This sequence comes from Posidonia australis, assembly GCA_024699735.1. Classification (NCBI taxonomy): domain Eukaryota; kingdom Viridiplantae; phylum Streptophyta; class Magnoliopsida; order Alismatales; family Posidoniaceae; genus Posidonia; species Posidonia australis. Next base: position 21,333 of record JAMKQA010020017.1, read on the forward strand.
TTGTTGATCTTACCTCAGATGACGAAGAGGGAGCCGTTGTGGAAGACCAGATAGACAATTTACTTGATGACCAAGAGGTCTTGTTCTAGGAATAGTTAGCCACGCTAGCAAGAAGACACTACAGAGCATGACCAGAATAGGAAGGGCAAGGCAATCATAATAGAAGTTGAGCTAGCAACTTCCCACCAATAGCAAGACTAGAGACATGTTATGGTCCTAGAAGAGTTAGAATCAACACCCACTAGACCAATTGATTTAATCGCTCCATAGCTATGAGGTGGGTCTAGATGGTACCTACAACCTAAGTCTCACCATAAGCAAGATGAAGGTCAAAAAAAAAACCTTGAGCTAGGGTCAAGGAGAACGCAGTCGACACCACTCCAAGCAATCTACAATAGGACAACCGCTAGATAGCAACACCATTTGTAAATATTAAAGAAAACCCAAAAAAATAAAAAAATTTAGGAAAAAAAATAATACTAGAAGAGACAACACAACAACCTACTCCATCAATAGTTCTTGCAGATCCAGTTGCAGCAGTCGCACATTGCAAATACAAGGACATTAGAATCAGTGTGACCATTATGAGCTGCCACCAAGGGTAGAAATTAGTGGATGTCTTCTCCAATATCACAAATCCAACCTTCCAAAAGGAGATCCTACCAAAACTTATAGTGTACAAAGAGGAGGACGATACAAGCATGGATGAAAATGACGATGCTTTGCTCAAACCCCAATTCTATGATGATGACCCAAAAGGCCCAAATCTGCATGTTGAAGAGGAAACAAAGCTGATCAACATCAACACAACTGAGGATGTCAAGGAGTTACGCATCTGCACTAAACTTTCAACACAAGCAAGAGCAAAGTTCATAGCTTTTCTAAAAGAATAGACAGACGTCTTCATCAGGAGTTATGATGACATGGTCGGCCTTGACATCGAAGTGGTGGTATGCGCATTACCGTTAAAGCCCAATGCAAAGCCAGTCAAGCAGAAGCTCTATAGATGGCGACTACAAATGTCATGCCAGTACCAAAGAAAGACAGATGGATCTACATATGCATAGACTACAGAAACCTCATTAGGCAAGCCCCAAAGACGATTTCCCACTTCCCCACATTGACATCTTGGTTGACAACATAGCAGGGCACAAGAAGTTATCAATTATGGATGGCTTCTTAGGATACAATCAAATCAGAATGTCAAAGGAACACATGAAAAAGACATCCTTCATTACCCCCTCGGGGGTCTTCAACTACAATGTGATGCCTTTTGGATTAAAGAATGCATGTGCAACATATCAAAGAGCATTGACAGCACTATTCCACATCCTCATGCACCAAGAAGTCGAGGTCTACATGGACAATATGATTACTAAATCCAAAGAGCCCGAGGATCACCTCTCCTACCTGAGAAAGTTGTTTGACCATCTAAGGAAATACAAGCTCCATCTCAACCCCAACAAATGTGTATTTGGGGTATCATCTAGAAAGCTCCTTGGTTACATCATCAGTCGAAGGGGAATCGAGATGGATTCCAACAAAGCGAGAGCCATCATCGACATGCCTCCCCCTACAACTAAAAAGGAGATCTAAAGTTTGCTAGGGCAATTACAATACATCAGTCAATTCATCGCACAACTCACTACGACACGCGAGCCGATCTTCAAGCTCCTCAAGAAGAATGCATAGATCAGCTAGAGCAACGAATGCCAAGCAGCCTTCGATAGAATCAACCAACTTCAGACAAAGCCTCCAATTCTAGTCCCCCCACACCGGGGCAATCGCTACTACTATACCTCTCCACCACACAACACTCCATGGGCATAGTCTTAGGACAACATGAAGAGTTCAGACGTAGGGAAAAAGCAATATATTACCTGAACAAGAACTTCAATGACTACGTGGTCAAGTATAGTACTATAGAAAAGGTTTGCTTATCCCTCATCTATGTTGCACAACATCTGAGGTACTACATGATGGCATATCCTATCCTGCTCCTGTGTTGACACAACCCTATGAAATATCTCTTCCAAAAGCTAGCTTTGATATGAAGGTTTGTCAAGTGACAGGTGTTATTATCAGAATACGATATCACTTTCATCACACAAAAGTCAGTAAAAAGGCAAGCCATGGCAGACCGTTTAGTGGATTTACCTCTACCTAAGTATCAGCCATTGCGGACGCAATCCCTTGATGAAGTCATCTTGTTCACCATGAAAGATGAGGAGCCTAAGGATTTTGAAGATAAACTACAATGGCATCTATACTTCGACAGTGCCATCAACAAGAAGGGTAGGGGCATTGGTATAGTACTATCGATGTTGCAGGGACAACTGACCCCATTTGCCAGAAAGTTGACCTTCAAATGCACCAACAATGAGGCAAACTATGAAGCATGCATACTAAGACTACAAGTCACTCGAGCACGACGCATAAAAGCTATTGGTACATGGAAATGCAATGCTAGTCATCTCACAAGTAAACGACGATTGGAAGACCAAAGACCCAAAACTCATGCCTTACCATAAGTATCTGCTGAAGCTTATTGAAAAGTTTGAAGAAATTTGTTTCTCCTTCATGAACAGAGACAAGAATGCCTACATAGATGCATTAGCAACCTTAGCATCCTAGCTATGAGAATTAAAGGATTGTATAGTTGATGTACCAGTAACACGTGGAGAACAACCAGCCTATTGCATAAGCATAGAGGAAGCAGATACGGCAGAGGAGTCTCCATGGTACTATGATATCAAAGTCTTCCTTGAATTGTGAAATTTATCGTCCAATGCTTTTGTCGTAGACAGGAAAACCATGGCACGCCTGGCATCAAAGTATGTGCTAAGAGTAGGACACCTATATAGAAGGTCCTACAATCAGATGCTATTATGGTGCGTAGACAAGAAGGAAGCTAACACATTGATTCTACAGGTACATGCAGGAGCTTACGGCCCACATATGAATAGAGTACTCTTAGCTAAAAAGATCATGCTACAGGGCTACTTCTGCTCAACCATGGAATAGGATTATTGTCAATTCGTGCATAGGTACAATAATTACCAAATCCATCGAAATTTCATCCATGCTCCCCGCAGTCCTCACCATGGCCCTTCTCTACCTGGGGAATAAACGATATCAGAGCCATCCATCCCGCAGTCTTTAACGGTCATCGCTACATCTTGGAGTGATTGACTACTTCACAAAAGGGGTGGAGGCAACCTCCTACAAGACAGTTACTATCATGGCAACAGTAAAATTCATCCAAAACAACATCATAGCCCGATACGAGGTCCCACATGCCAATATCTCCAACAATGAAAGAACTTCATAGCCCAAAGGATCAAGGATTATCTGTAGAATTTCAATATCAAACACCATAGGTCCTCCTATTATCGGCCATAAATGAATGGCACAATCGAGTCTACCAATAAAATTCTCACTAAGATCTTGAAGAATATGGCAAAAACTCACAAAGATTGGCATGAGAAGCTCCCCTATGCGCTATGGGCATACAGAACATTTATCCGAACCTCAACAAGAGCAACTCCCTATTCACTTGCATATGGCATGGAGGCGATGTTACCCATTGAGGTAGATATTTTGTCACTCAGGATCCTAAGAGAAGCCTAGCTAGAAGAAGAAAAATGGGTCAAAGATCGTTGTGTCTAGTTGAATCTCATTGATGAGTGCAAACTACAGGCCATGCATCGTACTCAGTGCTACCAAAAGTGGATGGCAAGATCCTATCAGAAGATGTCTGGCCTAGGAGCTTTACGCCAGGTGACTTAGTCTTATGGGCAATCCACCTCCTCGATGCCAGTGGCAAATTCAAGCCCAACTAGCGTGGCCCTTACATCATCAAACAAATGTTCTTTGAAGGAGTAGCAACCCTCAAGGACATGGACCACATTCAGCAATCAAAGCCGATTAATGCATGCTATCTCAAGAAATAATATCAATGACCAGGAGCTGTGTCCTCGCCTTGCAAAGTTCTTCTACTACATTCACATATGCATCACTCTCTCTACATTCATGCATCTTGTGTCACCTCTACACTCATGTTTTCTTTTGCTCTCATCACTTACACATTGAATTCTAACACGTAAGTAAATAGACGAATGAATTCCATACATACATGCATAAAACCACCAGTAACATTCACATAAGCATCACTTGATGACGAAAGTCGAAAAAGCTTGCCCATTTGGGAAAAGATATATTCCTCCTCAATTGATACTACCTGGACATCCTAATAAGTGAAGGAGCAACCACTTATTGAGAACAAGGCAACGAGCCCAAACACCCCAAAGGACCTACACCTCCAAAGGGAGATAAAATGCTAAGATATGAATGAGAGTGTGAGTAAAAAAAATATATTCATGTGAAACTGCATCAAAAGAAATAGGAAGATAGAAAGTGCAGATAGAAGTTAGCCCTAGAGAGAGAAGCGAGTAGAGTTGCTCTATCCCTATCACATATCTTGGAGAGGAGTCGAAGCATACACCTAAAGAGCCTACATAGCTAAAGGGATTAGCTACCCCTTCCCTCTCTACTAGAGCAACATCAATCACTACCTAGGTACCCATTACCTCCAAGCAAGGGGCAAGGCAAACCTACAAGCCTACGAGGGAGCAAAAGAAAGAGGATAATTGAAAAAAGTAAGTGTAGGACCCTAAGGAGTTTGACACAAAACATGTTCCACCACACGACCAAATGAACAACAACCTCACCCCTTCCGAAGTGCCACCTACAATCCAAGATGTCCAAGTAGCGTCTTGTGAGTTGAAGACTTCATCTCTCTGTATAATAGGCATTAGAAGCTTCCCAAATACTGAGGGCAATAAGAAGCATCATCATCATCCATGCGTAACCCATAATTGTTCATCCCCATTCTGCCACTTCACTTTGCAAGGTGTCGCTTCATTCTTTAACTTGGGGCATGTTGGCTTACTTTGGGTTGAGAATTTAGCAGGGGATACCTATAGTAGAGGCATGTCTACTGCCTTATGGTAACAACCTCCAGTATTTAACCAAGTGCATGTCTGTCGCCTTGTGGTTAAGCCTCATTGGGATAGTACTTCTACTAAGGGCATGTTAGCTACTCTTTGGATAGACACCATTCTATGGGTGATGTCGTCAAGGACACGTCAACTATTCACCTGCTAGAACATGTGCGAAGACCCTGGTGAAGTGTCAAAGGTACGCTCAATGTTTTCCATAGCCTCTCAAACTTGAGCGAGCCCACATGAACACTTGAATAAGCCAAACACAGACAAAGGCATATCAGCCATTTCAAGGATAGGTTGGTGGCACAGAGATAGTAGATCCCAGGGTACTAGGGGTGATAGCCCTACAGCTAGACAGAAGCAGAATGTTGGCCAGGTAGTGCCACTAACATCTAAGAGTTGTGCCTGGACCTCGTGACAAAGCCCCAGGTATGATTCTCGTGGATTACTCCCATGGATTTTTCAAAACATCTGTAGGAAAAGCAGAGCATTGACTTCACTCTTTGTTTATCAGTGCAATAGAGTAATAGCAAACTTAATGACTAGAAAAACACACAACATGTGAACAAAAGATCTGCAATAATAGGTTCAGAAATAGACCTGTGGCTTTAGTTTCACAATCAGCAATACAAGGATAATCTAAAGAGCAATAGATGCTCAGCTACAAAGCATGTCACAAGTGTTCAGCTATCCGAGCCTGTACGTGCCCTCTTAGAGCTTCTAGCATCACTAAATAGAGCTGCTCCAGACAGAAAATCAAGAGTCAGCTCAATCTCCTGTATCTGGGTCCTTTACACTGGAGAATAGCCAAAGCCCTTCACCAAAGCAATATCAGAGGAGTAGATGCCGACACACAACAGATAAGCCAACTCAGTCGTCATCATCACAAAGTTGAGGTGATACAGTCGAAAGGATTTAGGCACAACACTGCCATTCTTGTCCATGGCCAAACACATAACAACAATAGCAATCCCGTCCCTGTGAAAGCACCCTAAGAGCAACCCATAACACCCAAACATAGCCACACCACCCTCCATCAACCTCCGAGTGTGTGTGAGTAGCCCTACTCATTGAGAGCCCAGTCCACCGCCATCCACAACCTGGGACACTAGCCATCGTCAACCTAATTTTGGAGGAGATAGCTGCAAGCCTCGCCAGACAAGAGCACAATCGCCACCTGCAAGTAAGCTTCTCCCTCAACATGACCTTGTATTTTAGTAGTTTCATAGCTTTCCTTTATAATCTGTATTTCACTACTTTGTCTGAGTTTTTTCCTCTCATCACATTACACGCATCAGTGGCACATCTGTGGCTTTGGGTGAGGCCAGAGACTGTTGAACTCAAACCGGACCTACAACTACATTCTCCACCTCACCACCATTCCCAATGATGTTGTCATAATGCCTATATGCCTACATTATTGGCCAACCGCCCCTTCCATGACAACTGGGCACACGAACGCTAAGATGAATGGGTGAGGCCTGTATGTTTCGGTTTTCATTGTGCATTGCATCACTACGTCATTCTCTGACTTCCCTCTCTGTGCCATGCCACGTCGTCACATCTCAGGGGTAGTCGACCTTCACCATGGTCGGTGAACCCAACACAGGCCAACTATAAGTTGTCAAAGGTGGGGGAAATCATCCACCACATCCTATCAAGTTTTGTTTGATCCATCATGTTCACTGGTGTGTGTTCTTGCTTCCCTAATGATTATATGGATTTTATCGACGATTCATCTACTTTAATTCTAGTGATGAAGTTGTTGTCTGATACTGTAAAACCTAGAGCATGACACGTAAGCAGACAGATATAGCACGACTGTCCAGCATGATGATACTGTCTCTCGCATGTTTTCTACATCATGGCATGGCATCAAGTATCTTGCCCAAAGGTGTACATTATTTAGCATTCAAATGCCAACATGGGCCACAATTGCGAGCATATTAAACCAAGAAAGATCGATTTATCAGGCATATACGAGTACCTAATACCTTCCCCACATGTAACAGGAGTCCTTATCCGTTCTTTGACACGCAATAACCAACATGTCGCATGCACTTAGCATAGATTTTCACCGTTGCACTTTGACATTGTTTTATCGTATTTTCTCATCGATTTTCGGTTTTCCTCATCTTCTGATTCCAAATAGATTAGGTGGTGACTCCCTTTTCCCTTATCCCTTCTTCACTTTTGTTTTAGTGCTTTTGAGTTGAGTGTCCTTCCTCATATTCACCACTTCACTGTGACTTTATCGGTTTCTACGCGCTCGATCATGCAAACTCCCAGTCACTAGCATGGTCACATTAGCATGATGTGTGTAGATTCAAAGTAGGCAAACCATTCAGTGCAAAATTGCTTCACCACCTCACAATCGCATCAAAAGGCCATCATGCAAGCACAACACATAGAAACAAGCACGAAAAGTGATAATATGGCATAATACGTCCAAGCTAGCACCCTCATGGAGCTCCCAGCACTGTAGAATGGAGGGGAATCAGGTGGAATCTCGTGCATGGGCCCCGTCTCCTAAATCTCTGCCTCATACTTAGCGATGTAGCCATAGCCTTTCATTATAGAAATGCGATCGAAATGGATGCTGCTGTAGACACCCCATATTGGTAGTCACTCATAGTAGATTACTCCTGGAGAGCGTGCTTCGGCAACAACAAGGCATTTCACCACTCCAGAACCCACTTTACACCCCAAATTCGACCTTAACACTCTATTTCCTACATACACACTTTTAATCCACCATAAATCTATCCCAAACACTAAGCTCAAACCCTTGATGCTCCAGCAATCGGGTAATAGCCACCAGTCTAGTCCAACAGATCCTGCTCTGGCTTTATAGCACGAGTGGGATGCGCAGGTCAGATGCTCGGAAAGATCATAGATTTAAATTGCTGAGGTTCAATTGGTCTTCTCACTTGGTGAACAACCAATCTGCCTCTTCTCATTGGATGGCATGGATCTAGGCGTGCTCCAAGATTATCTTGGACTAGGGGTGAGCATGGTTTAGTTTGATTCGATTTGAGACAAAACCACAAACCAAACCATATAGTTCAGTTTGAACAATTTTCAAACCAAACCGAATCATTTTATCTATTAGAACCAAACCAAACCGAACCATTGAGAATCAATTTGGTTCGGTTCGATTTGTGGTTTAACCATTTAATAAAATATATTAAAAAAATAAAATGACTAAAAAGACTTGTAAGTACTAATCAATTTATGTCTTATCATTTTGTCTTAAACATGTTTTTGATGCTATTTTTCTAGATCTAGCGAACTTCCTCCATATATTAGGGAAATGACAAATGTAACTTCCTCCATATATTGGGATGTTGTTTTCTTAAGGAGTTGTAAAAGAACACAATGCATTAAATAGGTTACAATGAAGGGATCATGAACAAAACAGTAATATTGTTTCAGCAGCCAAATAACTTGCATCATAAACTTTGTAATCCATGGGGCTAAAACTGGCTATCACATACAAGATGTATAGGCATATAAAAGAAAAGGATCTGAATCAGATCATGTAGATGGGTTCTACAGAAAGGCTCAAGCCACTTAGAGTTACAGAACTTAGGGTGAAGAATAAATTGAAATGTAGCTTTTGTTGGACGTTAGGACATGATGCTTGTTCATGCCAAAATAAAAACAACATCCCACTTAGAATTGTTCCAATAAAGTATTGACATATCAGATCATCTGATATGTGTTTATTTAGCCACGCTACTAGGATTTTCATCCAAACTATGGATAAAATTGGTTCATGCATTTCCAACAACAAAGTGTATGAAACAAATAGTTAGGAAGAGATGGAAAACTTTGTAAGGAAATTCATCAGATCAAACAATACATCTAGAGTAGAAAAATGAAAGAAAAAGGTTACAAAATTTTAGAAACAAGCTTTTCCACAACAGATCATGCCATTCCATAATTCCATTCAACAAAAACTACACATATTTGTGGGAAGGGAAACAAACTACACATATTTGTGGGCATGGAAAACAGATCCAGTCAGTTAGAGGGATGCAGGGAGCTGGTCTACCTAGAGGTGCGATGGACGCTGGCAACGTAGAGGAAGAGGAGTCGTCTGTCTGGAGTTGAGCATAGATCGGCGTGGATGAACAGTGGTGGCAACTGACATGGAGGAAGAGGCGAAATCGACGGTGGTGTGGAGGAAGAGGGAGTCAATCTGAGCTTGGATCGGCGAGAAGGAATAGGTATGATTGCTGGCGGCATGGTCGCGTGGAGGAGGAGACGATCTATCTGGAGACTGGAGGTGAAGGGTAATAGGCGGCAGTCACGAGTTGAGGGAGAAGGGCAACAAACGACAGTCACAAGTTGAGCAGCCCTAAGCCCCTAACTAGTCAAAGCATCAAACTCTTGAAGGGGAAGAAGGGGAAGAAGAAGAACTAAGGCGTCGTTCATCCCTAATTGGGCTACTAATATATATTTATATTTTTTAAATTTTTAATAACTAATATATATATTTACATATATAGTCTATATTAGTATATTATATTCGATTCTGTTCAGTTCTGTTCTGTTAAAGCTCCCTTAAAACCACAAATCGAACCATATGGTTTGGTTTGGAGATATTTTAAACTGAACCAAACCACTAAATTTTAAAAACTAAACCAAACCACTAGAAATGGTTTGATTCGGTTCAATTTATCGGTTTAGATGGTTTAGGTGCCCACCCCTATCCTGGACCATCAAGCCCATCTACCTAATCCCAATCCTTATCCAATCCCACCTTGATTTAATCTAAACCATTCCTTTTAAACCACATTTGAATCCAATGACTTACACACCTCCCTTCCCTTTATAAAGCAACACCTAACCTACGTGAGTTCCCTCTCTTGGCTCTCTTGGCAGTCCCACATGACCCACACCCACTTCCACCAGCAAGAGTAGAACCACTACCTTCTATGGTGACACTCCAGCCACTGTTTCACACTTTCTAACCATTTAGTACACTACAAGCCTCTCTCAGCCTATCACTCAATGCTTGCACCAGAACACACACACAGCCCTCCGCTAGAGCCTCTCCTCTCATCGAGACACACACCTATTTCACCATTGGTCGTCGCCCACCTACGGCCTCCATCACCTTCGGTTGGTCGGAATCGCCATTTCCAAGCCACCACAAGCCATCCACCAACATACCAGCCCTCACATTACACACCTGAGCACTCCATCAACGTCACCACGTCCCTCTAGACTCGCCTTCATCACTGTTGTGCACCAACCATCGGGGAATCGTCGCTACCAGCCATCACCAGAGGGGAGAACCCATATGCCCCATAGGTGCCTTCCCCCTACTGTGTGTGATTATCTTTCCATTGTGTTTCCATGGTTTCATTGTATTGTTTTATGCACATTTTATTAGCATTATCATGCCATATCACGCATTGCACCCATTTCATATCTTCATCGTCGATAATGGGTTCAAGTGGGTGTGGAAATGGCTGACGGCCTAGGAGCACGTTTGTCCCCCATCTCAACACATCATCACCTCCCTCTTCCTTCCCTTAGTCCTCCCAAATAGCCATTCGACACTCCTTGCCACCTTCATGGTCAGTCGAGCTCATGGTCGCTGGCGAGACAAGACGAGGATGGCGGAAGGTCATACACACATGCACTTTCATCCACTCTACATCCATGCATTTATCTTCATCCCTCTATACTCTAGGAATGCCAGAATGCCTCGTCAAAGCCTCTAGTTGGCGTTCACAGGCAAGCTCACTGGCGGAACCCGATTCACGGTGAGCTAGGTGGGTGGAAGCATCCGGTGAACCATGATGCAATTTGGACGTTCAGGTATGCTCCCTTGCCTCCCCTCTAGCTTCCCATTCATCATACGACATCCTCATGTAGCTGCATTTAGATCTGGAGCAATGACAACCCACTTCCCTATTCTATCTCTAGCAGTTGCGTGCCAAATGCGCAAGAGAAAGTCGCGGATGGCCAGTACATGTTGCCTAGTTCAAAACAGGCAACTAGCTGAGCCCCCTTGCATCTTGTTTTCTTGTCTTCTCTCTGATCATACATTGACCAAGTTTTCCTCCTGTATCTACATTTCCTCACTTGACATTTCATATTTCATCGTATACTTATCTTCTCATATCATTTATCTTCGCATCGCTTATCCACCATGACATTCATGATCCCATAGGGACGATTACTATGTCGTATCCTTTTGACCAATGGTCCAGGATTCACATAACATTATTGAGCCCACCTAGGTCACGTCATTTTCGTCCCTTGCATTTTGTTTACATCAGCATAGCATATGGCATACATTCGTTTTAGACTTAGCAAGCATACATGATTATTTGCACTAGTGACACATAAGCAAGCAAAAAGCCAAGAAAGGCATATTTCTCGGGCGTATGGGGATGTCTAATACCTTCCTCATGCGTAACAAAAGTCCTTACCCTTTCTCTAGCCCACGATGACCATTTGTGCCATGTCCATTATGCACAAAGCATGCAAACATTCATTTAGCATCTATTTGTATTCATTTGCATCTTTTCCCGCATTTCATATGCATTCAGTTTTTCTCATCTTTCTGGCTTAAAATGATTAGGTGGCGACTCCATTTTGTCCATATCGTTTCTTTTTCATGTTTTGTTTGGTGTTTTCGAGTCAAGTATCCTTCCTCGGATTCATCATCTTCGTCATGACCTTTTCGGTTTTCGTGTGTTCTCTCGCACGAAAGTCAGTTCCAACATGGTCATAGCCACAACATAATAAACAAGACAACTCTGTGGTCATGGACTCATGGCAAAGGAGCCAAGTGGGTATGACTGGAAGTAGTCAAGCATCGAGCTCTAGTCAAATGAATCCTCACAATAGCTGAATTGACGCATCATGCATATCAAGTGGTACTCCATGCCTCCAGTAAGTCCTATCAAAACAATCAACTACGTATCACTATCATTGAAGAAGACAGTTGTAGACACCCTAGTTTTGCCCACGGATGACGATCAGTTTCTCTGGCAGGACCCGCTTTGGATGGTCGATCGACATCACCACCCTCATCACCTAAAGCCCTACTTAAAATCCAAACCCACTAAGCCACAATCCAACATCACCCTAACCAAGCCCAAAACCAATCATCTTGAGCCCCTTCATGGCTTAGATGCCTAGTGGACTGGACTTGTGACCTTGTTTGTGGGCTGACTCAGGACTCTTGCAGCCAGAATAACAAGAGCAGAACGCCCAAGCAGAATGCACAGGTGCCTTAGGTACGTGATAGTGCGAAGGTTAGACTTGTCCATTCACTTTGGGTACATGGAATCCCAACTTCCCATTGGTTGGCCTAGATCTACGTGTGTATCATATTGCATGCAGACCATGAAAACCAAATTCACCATCGTGCCATTTTGGTTGAATCGCAGCCAGAGGATGAAAATGGTTAGAGGTTGATGGCCCAGATTTGAATCATCTCTCTATTTACGCCACCCTCGTCACCCACAATGGGATCCTTCTACTTGTTGCTTGCTTTATAGATCCACAACACACCCACCTCGTTTCCAAGCTCACTCGTCACCCATTCCACCCGTCGACCATCTCTCCTCACTCATCATTGGAGACACTTTTGCCACCAAACTGGGAAGAGTTTGGTGACCTTCGGATAGGTACCTACGTTGTTACTTGACCACATTTCATTGCTCATTAAATTTTGAGTGCATTGGTTACTTATTTGTTTCTTCCTACACCGTCATCATTGCATTTGCATTTCGTCGGCGGAGAAGCCACTAAGCCTTGTGAGGCTGACGGCTTTTGAGCACGAGGTCAGGCTCCTTTAAGGGCGTCCCAGCTCCCCCTTCTCATCCAGATTCACCTCCCAACTCCTTAACGCAGTCCTCAACCATCCCCTATGGTTGGATAGTGGAGGATGTTGCCGGTGGAACCCAATTGGATGGGGAGAACAGCCCACGCATGAGCATACATGTAGTTAGCTTCCTAAGCCTTCCCTGGACTCCCCTCGATGTCCCTCTTACGCCACAGAGGACCGACGAGCCTCATTGACCTCACTAATGGTCGACGACGGTTGTCCAATCTGACGAACATAACCGGAGGTAGGGGGAATGGCTTAGGCCTTTTTAATCCTTTCCAATCATGTTTTCTGGTTAGTTTTTTATCCTCTTTGCGCTAATATTGCTTGCCTTGCATCCTTGTGTACTATTGTGGCTCAGGGAAGGCAATAAGGATCAGCCATTTGCTGTAATTCTCGAATCTCAGGTCGATACCACGAGCTCCATACGCGGGTTCCCCAATCTAGAGCACAAATCAACCTAGCCTCCACTTGTTTGTCTATTACTTATTACGTTTTCTTGACACAAGTTGCTCTCATGAGATTTCTATTTCTTACTCTTTATAGCCATGCACTTGTTTTTCCATTTGGAGTTTTGCTCAGCTTCCTTGGACAATGAGAAGTTGTATGGTTGGACCTATTTCTAGACCCACGACTAGCCTACACAAGTGACCTACGTGGATGGTCTAAGGATTTTGGCCATCATTAGACCGTGTCCCCATGCTTGTATATCACATTCCTTGCATCCATGATTGGTTACTTTCCAGATTTCCTTCTTATTGCGATTGTTGCATCATGTTTTCACATCATCACATCATTTTGCTCAAAGACAAACATAAACCGACATCAATATGACAACATAGCCACACATATGGTCAAACAAGTCAAGAAAGACCGATTTCTCAAACATATGGGGGTGCCTAACACCTTTCCCATGCGTAACAAGAGTCATTACTCTTTCTTTGGCTCGTAATGACTCTTATGTCGTGTCCATTGACACAGATTTTTTCATTTTATCTTTCTTATCATGTTTTATTAGTTGTTTTGTATCTTCCAGTTCTCCTCTTAATAAACTCAGTGGCGACTCCGATTTCTTTTCCTTATTCATTTGTCAATTGTGGTTTGCTTCCCCTTTGTTCCTCTTTCTTTTTTCAACCCTAGGGTAACGTCCACACAGTTGGCGACTCTACTGGGGATGCAAGACTCCAACTTTCATTTTGCCTTGTTCTTGTTTATGTGGCATTGTTGGTTCGTTTGCCTATTCTTGTTTGCCATGTTCAATGCTAGTTATGCCTTTTGTGATGTGATTGTTTTGTTTACACAAATGCTATGCCACTACACATACACATGCCATGATATCATGCCTTTTGATTTGATATTTGTTCCCTTTCACACAAGCATGATCACAACACTAGCACATGCCATGCACATGTCTTTTGATTGATGTGTAATGTATGCATGCCATGTTGTTTGATTTTCTTCCCCTTTCAGTCATTAATCTAAGATAATTAGTGACTTGTTTGCCTCCCCTTCTTGTTAAAATAAAAGTCTACAAGAAGAACTAATAATTTAGGTAAAACTAGGGATAAAATGTTCATCTCTCCTCCATCTTAATAAAATTCCATTAAAAGCCATTAAATCATGTTTTGCAAGCTTGAAGCATATAGGATCATGCATCCTCTCTCCTCTGAGTCCACCTACAATTGCGAAGGATAGTCCTGGTCTGTTGTTCTATTGCTATTGGTGTAGGACAACATGTTAGTCTATCCTCCCTATTCGGGGTCGTGTCGATGTTAGTAGAGGGTACAACCCGTGCTTTGGCAGGGTCAAGGCTCCTAACGTACCACCGTTCCACAATTTTGGCATGGGATGAGACCTTACTTTCTGACCTTGAGTCGAAGACCCAACCTTTTGAGTGAAACCTATAGTAGACGACGTTTTTAGGACACACTTAGTTGGTGAGAGAGAGCATATTAGAAGCATTCATGTGCATGTGTGCCATTTATGTCATGTTAATATACTCTGCATTCCCTCTGCTTTGTCATCTTTTATACTGATCTTTTTCCTCTGTCGAACAAGTCAGCGTGTGAGTTCCCTAGCCGGAGCTCGAGTCCCTTTCGCTGACTCCCCATTGTTGGCCTAGTTTCTCAGCTATCTTTTTGAGCTACTTGTCGCTTTTGACGATTGCTCGTTGTAGAGTTCACCTGCCCCCTTACTGTTGTAGCCCCATTCGTACCCGCTCTTGCTCAACTATGGCCCAGCGCTTCAGCAAGCCTCTTCTCACTGCTGTCTTAAAAGGGACACCGACTTTGGTGCCTCTCACCCTTCAACGGTCTGGGACCTGTCACTGAGTCTGTCACGGTGACCACGACTCTAGCCCCAAAGTCATCTGTCTCTGTCGCATCATTGAGCTTTGTTATTATTACCACCCAGCCTACTACGATAGTTTCTTTGGTAGGTTCTGTTGGGCCTGGATAGTCCAGCTTCCAACCCCCTTTGACATCCATCCCGCTTTCAATCCCGTCCCTTGGTACTATTGCTGACAGCTCATCCCATGACCAGGCACTGCATCTCATGGCTCTTGCCTAGAATTTGCAGGGCATGGCCCTTGCTTTGAACCCAACTCTGTCGTTGTTTGCCTTTACCTCTATTGAGGTCCCTTTGTAGCCCCTGTTGGCTTGCCAGATCACCCCCACTACACCTCCACCCCAGCCATCGTCCCAGTTCTTGACTACCTCGACGATGGGGATGTCGACCCCCTGCCTCTCATATCAACACCACCCATAGCACAGCATCTCACTCCGCCACCTGGTGGTCAGCCATTGAGTCTGGCTGGAGCTCAGCAATATCCCGATTTGCTACTTGGATTTGTGCCAGTGCAGTTGTTGTTGTTCCCTTCTCCTGCACTACACCCTACACTCCATACTGCCACCAGTTCACCCTTGCATCAGATACCAATCCCAGCATTCTTGTCACAACACAACACACCCTGGCATGGGTAGGCCGGCTATCGTGCTACGACACTAGGTGGCACGGTAGTGGATCCAAAGAAACACCAAGGTGTGAACCATACAACATACGCAGTAGCTGCCCCAGCTGCACCAGTCCCTCCAACAGTGACCCTGGATTCTCTCCTAACAATGATGAGCGACCTGGAAAGAGTACTTCGTCAAGTGTAGGGTGGTGATTTCCAATCTTACAAGTTCCAGGACCTATGCTACTTTCCATGGGCAACTCTCCTATCGAATTTTCATGTCCCGAACTTCAAAAAATATAATGGTAAAGGCTGCCTGATCTCGCATTTGAGAGCATATTGCGATGACCTTACACAACTTCAGGATGATGAAAGGCTCCTGATCTGTCTTTTCCAGAAGTGTCTAACTAGACCTACCTTGAAGTGGTTCACTTCCTTGGACATGGCATTGGTCAAGACATGGAAGGACCTCAGCCAGGCTTTCCTAAAGCAGTATTCTTTCAACCATGACCTGGTCACCAAGCACAAAGACTTGGCCGCCACCAAGCTGAAGCCCCACGAACCATTTGAAGACTATGTTGGGCATTAGCGTGCTCTTGCTACACAAGTCCACGATAGACCTTCTGACGAGGAGTCCATCAAGATAGTCATCCATAGAGCACAGCTAGCCATTAGGGCACTATTGAGCATACAGCCTATCACCACCTTTGCATTCCTGATCCGAGCTGGTGCTCGCGTGGAATGTTCATTGAGTAGTGGCAACTTCCCTACACTTACTACATTCATCAAGCAGGCTACCACCCCCAGCCATAATGTCGACACCAGCAGCAACAACAACAAGAACAACGGCACAAGCAATAACTTCAACAAGAGGAGGGATCCCCCCAAGACCGTTGTTGCATATGTAGGGTCCCCTATTGCGCTTGCAAATGTAGTGAGCCCACCAGCTCAGCATTAGCTAGTTTATGCACCCACTCATAGGACACCATACACTCCTTACATCAACACCACCGTCGAGTCAGTGTACCCTGTTGCATCGGCAAGGCAAGGATTGCATCATGGTCAGGGACGTCCACGACGCCCAACGTGATAGTATACCCCTCTACTCGAGCCCTTTAGCATTGTCCTACCAAGGTGCAGTCACTCCTGAGGTTTCTAGAGATCCACCCAACGCTGAACCCACTTCCAAGGTGGTACAAAGTAGATCTTTTTTGTAATTTCCATAGAGTTGTGCGGCACTCTACGGACAATTGCATCACACTACGAAATGCCATCTAGGATCTCATTGACCACAAGGTCATTATCATTAACACCTAGGAGGCATGGTCTGCGCCTATTCCAACACCACCATAGCCTAGCATTGTTAGCCAACCCTTGCTCGAGCATGCTAATCCGATCGCACTACGGACCTCAAGGATTCACTCCCTCTTTTTTGCAAGGTCCGACACATTAGTGACAGATCTCTCCAATCTTATCCAAGATTTGTCTACTCTGTTTCCCGACTCCTTGCACTCCTCTCTTCTTGAGGGCTTGAGATCCTCAATGTATATGATCCAGCTTGTCGCCAAGTTGAAGCGTGTAGCCGTCATTCCCACCATGCAGCCCACACTTGTCACCCCAATTTTCCTGTTAGCTAGACCATCTTCAAAGCTTCCCCATCCACAACCATCAACAGCTACCGCCACAGCAAGCCTACCAGTTAGCCAGTTGGAGTTGGCAGCCTAAGCACCTGTGGTCATTAACATTACCCAAGACACCCATTATGTGCCCTATGACTACGCCGTAGAGATGTGTGTGAAGGTCACATGACCGGACTGGGTGTACAAGGCTCCAGCTCTAGCTCCCAAGAAATCAACCCCTCCACCACCATAGCCAAAAAACCATATTCCATCTCTTGCCATCGAAGAAGCTCAACCTAAACCCACCACCACAGCAACCACTAGCAAGCCTACAACCAACATCACTGCACAGCTGAAGAAGGTCAAAGTGGACATTTCTATTTGGAACCTCATCCACACTTTAGTTGAGTATTGAGAGTCGTTTTTCTGCATCTTCTAGGCCACCCATGTTTCCCCAACAATTGACCCAGCAACCTTGGAATCCATGGTGGGAATGATCACCACACTGTAGGTCATTTCTTTCTCTACAGAGGAATTACCACCGACGGGGACCAACCATAACCAACCGCGGTTTTGTGACTGTGCAATACTAGAACTTTTGCATCCCCCTCACCCTAGTTGACAATGGCACATGACTAAATGTCTGCCTCTTGCGCACAGCAAGGAAGCTCAGATTCAAATCCGAGGATGTCACACCAGTGGTCAAGGGAATGACATCATTTGACAACACACATCACAACATGCTAGGTATTCTTGGTTATCCCCCTTATCATTGGTCCAATTGAGTTCCACATAGAATTCTACATTGTGGATCTCAAGCCCTCCTTCAATCTTCTACTTGGGCACCCTTGGCTACACAAGCATCAAGTCATTCCTTCAACCCTACCCCATACGATCAAGTTCGGCTGGGATGATAGCATCGTTATCGTCATGGCTGAAAACTTTAAGAAAGAAAGGGTCGATTCTGTATCTTTTGTTGACCACCAAACTATCTAGTTTTAAGCCAAGCCCTCAAATGTATTGTTCCAGGTTAATCGATTTCAGTTGGTTAACTTCATCCCTGATTTTGAGCATGGCTACTACCCACTTGTTCGTAGTAATCCCTTCCTGATGGTTTAGAACCTGTGCCACAAGTGGGGATATGAGAAAGGGACACCACTCGAGCGAAATGGACAATGAATCGTCAAACCAGTTGTTGTTGCAAAGCGTAGGGATCGAGAAGGACTCAGTTATAAGCAGCAGGAAACCAACCAACCACCGAAGATGCCGAGGCTCCCCATTCTTTCTGATTTGACAAACTTCGTCAATGCAAGAATCCTTGACCCCAACCACAGCAATGTCTCACCAGAAATAGCACAGTAGCAAATAAGCCGGCCAGAATCAGATGAGTGGGTTTGCATAGAGGACTAATATTCAGATGAGAACCCCTTATGTTCAGACAGTACAGACCCGAGCAACAGTAGGCATCAGTAGTGGCTAGCACTGCTCGGGTCAATACTTCTAACACTACTCTTTCCTGTCACAGCAGTAGATGCAGCAGGCGTAGTGTTGATGTCAATTCCATGCACAATCCCTTTGACTTTTGCATCAAAAATCACCACCACAGATCCTAGCAGTCCAATCCATCGATCTACCCACGGCATCAGCAGTTCCCTCACAATAATTCGGCTTAACGATGGATCAGTTAGTCAGTTCCACTATACTAGCTGCTCCGCCCGTCTCATCACAGAATCCAACAGCAGTAATGGCAATACTTCCACCTTCCGTATTAGTCAGTCCACCACAGAAATCACCCCTCGCAGCATTTCCCATTGATCCATCACTTACACTAGTAGAAGGCGTAACCAGCAGCCCGATTATCTAGCAGTCAACTGAGCAGCTAGGTGCAGTAACTTCATCAATGCACTCCTCGAAGAATGCGATAGTACTTCCAAAATCACTGCCAGTTCCAATTCAACTCACAGCTAAAAGCATCGTATTGGACACAAACACTGATAGCTACAAAGGTCGCGAACTTACACAAGCCTACTACGTTGACCTTGCCTCTAACGAGGAAGAAGGAGCAACCATGGAGGCCCAGGTAGACATAATGCTTCAGGACCTGGAAATTCCTTTTTAAGAGCAACTAGCTGTATTGGCAAAAGATGCGACAGAATAGTAGAGGATTAGAAGGGGAAAGGCAGCAATCATAAAGAAGAACACAGTAGCCACATCTTAGGAGCCTCAAAGCCAGTCAATAATCATGGTCCCTAAGGTGAGAGAATCAGTTTTCACTAGACCAAGGGAGTTAATCTCCCAATAGCCGGGAGGCGGGTCTAGGTGGTATTTGCAACCTAGGCCTCCAACTTAAGCAAGGTGAGGGTAAAACAAAACTTTGATTTTGGCTCAATAGAGAGCCAAGGCAGGGACAGTCAAAACAATCAATACAGTGACATCTGCCCAATAAGGTCATCCCATCAAATGACCATAGAAAACTCAGAAAACCAAATAGATTGTAATAAAGACTTGATAGTAGAAGCGGAGAATCCCACTTAAGCAACAAGCTCAGGAAGAGCCAGTGCAAGAAGTTACTCGTTGTAACTACAAAAATACCTAGGTTAGCGTGACCCACCTCAAGCACAAGCACGGCCAAGAGTCAAAGCAAATCTTCTCCTTTGATATCACACATCCCACATTCGAGAAGAAAATCCTATCAAAGCTCGTAGCCTATGAGGAGGAGGATGACTCAGACGCAAAGGAAAGTGATGAAGTGTGACCAGAATTTCAGCCCTATAACAATGATTCAGAGGGCCCTAATCTCCATGTAGAGGAAGAGACGGAGTTTGTGAACATTGGCACAACAGTTGACGTTAAGGAAGTACGCATCAGTGCCCAGCTGACACCGCAAGTAAAGGTAGATTTCATCGATTTCCTCATAGAATTCATAGACGTCTTCGCTTGGAGTTACGACAACATGGTTGGCCTAGATGTTGAGGTAGTCGTGCACACATTGCCACTCAAGCCCAATGTCAAGCTAGTAAAGCAAAAGCTCAGAAGGTGGCCACCACAATGGCTACTTAAGCTCAAGGAGGAGATCATGAAGCAGCATAGAGTTGATTTTCTCAAGGTCGTCCTCTATCCAGAATGGCTGGCAAACATCATGCTAGTACTGAAGAAAGATGGGCGAGTCCACATCTACAAAGATCTTAACAAGGCAAGCCCAAACGACGACTTTCCACTGCCTCATATCAACATCCTAGTTGATAACATCGCAAGGCACAGGATGCTATCTTTTATGGGCAGCTTCTCAGGCTACAACTACATTAGAATGGCAGAAGAGGATATGGAGAACACATCATTCATCATGCCAAAGGGAGTCTTCTGTTACAATGCTATGTCGTTCAGGTTGAAGAACGCTGGTGCCACGTACCAATCGGCAATGACAGTCCTATTTCGTGACCTCATGCACAAAGAAGTCGAAGTGTACATGGACGACATGATTACCAAATCAAGGGAGCCCGAAGACCATTTAGCCTACCTGAGGAACTTCTTCAACTGACTATGAAATTACCGGCTCTGACTCAACCCTAGCAAATGCATGTTCAAGGTGTCATCAGAGAAGCACCTTGGATATATTATCAGTCAAAGGTGAATCAAGGTAGATCCCAACAAGGCAAAGGCAATTATTGACATGCCACACCCCACAACAGAAAAGGAAGTCTGAGGGTGTGACCATGCTGGTGGAACCCTGCACGGCTCTCCTAGGTGTGTGGCGAGGAGTCCCGATACGATCACGGCGAAGATGGTTAATCCGAAGAAGAAGACTAGGCTCGGAAACACCAAGGAAAGATAAGCAAAGGATAAGGAAAAGGAGTCGCCACTTAGTCTTTTAATGGAAAGACGAGGAAAACCAAACACAAAGGGAAAAACCAAAAGAAATCAAGGTAAATAAAACATATGCATGCTCTGTGCGTAATGGATGTAGTGCACATTTCTAGTGGATTTGTGCCCCCACCCTTATCGCCAGAAATTTGGTCTGATGACCCATTACACTTGAAATTCCGACTAGCAAATCCCCAACCTCCACTAAAATAACTCCAAGAGGGTCGAGGAAGATCCAGGGGAAGAAATGGAGGAGAATAAAGCTCTGTTCAGTGGCTCACCTAGGAAGGTAGTGGAGAAGGACTGTCGGAGCTCGCCGGTGCTCGCTAGAGATGGCCTGAAGCTTGAATTTTCCTTCTTTTTGAGCTTCCCCTTTGATCTAAGACCTCTCTGGTTACTCTGGCTAAGAGAAAACCCCTTGGTGGCTCTCCTTCCAAATTTCCTAGTTTTTTTTTCTCTCCTTTTCCTCCCTTCTTTCCCTTGCAAATGAGGGGGTATTTATAGGCTTGCAATGGCTAGGTTGGTTGTTATGGTTAGAGTGGGAAGTGGTTAAGGTTCTTAGGGTGAAGTGGGAAGTGGTTAAGGTTGTTAAGGTGAAGTGGGAAGTAGTTAGGTTTATTTTAGTGGTTACAAGTTGTTATAGGTTGTTATGATGAAGGTGGAAAGTGGTTAAGTTTGTTTGGGTGATTAGAGGTTGTTATAGGTTGTTATGGTGAAGTGGGAAGTTGTTATCGGTTGTTAGGGTTTGAAATTAGGGTTTAGGGTTAGATTTAGGGTTTAAGGTTTGATTTAGGGTTTAGCATTTGATTTAAGGTTTAAGTTAGGGTTTCAAATTAGGTTTAGGGTTTGATTTAGGGTTTAGGGTTTGATTTAAGGTTTAAGTTAGGGTTTTGAATTAGGTTTAGGGTTTTGAGTTGAATTTAGGGTTTTTAATCAGGTTTTGGATTTTATTTAGGGTTTCGAATTAATTCTAGGGTTTTGAATTAGGTTTTGAATTAGTTGTAGGGTTTTGGGTTAGATTAAGGGTTTTGGATTAGTTTTAGGGTTTTGGATTAAATTTAGGGTTTTGGATTAAGTTTAGGATTTTGAATTAATTCTAGGATTTTGAATTAGATTTTTGGATTTTGAGTTTTATTTAGGCTAGTTTTAGGGTTTAAGGTCCAAGTGCAAACATATGGGGTGTCTACAGAGCGCTATTGGGGCGTCCACAATATATTATCATGTTCATTGCCCAACTTACACTAGTTTGTGAACCAATCTTCAAACTCCTTAGGAAGAATGCCCAGATCGACTTGAGTGAGGAGTGCCAAGTAGCTTTCGAAAAGATTAAACAACTTTTGGCGAGGCCTTTGGTTTTGGTTCCGCTAGTGCCAGGGTGATCCCTACTCTTGTATCTGTCAGTCACACAGCATTCCATGGGTGCAGTTTTGGGCCAACACGATGAATCTAGTTGTAGGAAGCAAGCAAGAAGTTAATGATTGTGAGGCCAAATGCACCACCATTGAGAAAGTTTGCCTATCCTTGGTTTGGGCAACTCAATGCCTAAGACACTACATGATGTCGTATCCTATCTTGCTTCTATGCTGCCATGATCTCATGAAATACCTGTTCTAGAAGCCAACATTGGTAGGCAGGTGTGTCAAGTGGAATGTGCTATTATCATAGTATGACATCACCTTTGTCACGTAGAAATCCATGAAAGGGCAGGTAGTAGCAGACCACTTGGTTGAATTACCCTTGCCTGATTATCAACCCCTGCAAATGCAGTTCCCAGTTGAATATATACTGCTCGCCATGGACCACTCAGAATCAAGAGAACTCGGAGATGGTAAACAATGGCATCTCTACTTTAATGGAGCAGTCAACAACAATGGAATGGGCATCGGTGTAGTGCTAGTGACACCACAGGGCCAGATGACCCCCTATGCCAGGAAGCTAAGCTTCAGGTGTACCAATAACGAGGTCGAATATGAAGCATGCATCCTCGGACTTCAAGTGGCGTTGGAACATGGTGTGTGCAAGCTCCAAGCCCATGATGACACACTCCTCATCATCTCACATGTCAATAGCCTCCGAAAGACTATAGAAACCAAGCTGATGTCATACCATGGTTATTTATTGAAGCTCATGGTAAAGTTCCAAGAGATCCGTTTTTCCTTCATGAGCAAGGCCAAGAATGCCTATGCAGATGCACTAACAACATTAACATCTTGGCTCTCGATGCTGGAGGATCACACGATGGAAATCTCCATAACCCGAGCAGACTAGTCAGCACACTGCATGAACATAGAGGAGGCAGATGCCACAAAAGAACACCTCCTATGACATCAAGGTCATCCTCGAGACAAGAAGCCTACCTACAGGTACATCAACTGTAGATCGGAAAACCATGGCACACATCGCATCAAATATGTCCTCAAAGCTAGACACCTACACCGCATATCATACAACCAAATGTTGCTGCGATGCTTGAACAAGAAAGAGGTTGATGTCACGATGCTATAGGTCCATGTTGGGACATGCGGGCCACATATGAGCGGGATATTGTTAGCCAAGAAGATGATGTTACAGGGCTATTTCTGGTCAACCATGGAGGCAGACTGTTGTCAATTTGTCTAAAGGTGTCATGTTTGCTAGATTCATGGGAACTTGATCCACACTCCCCACTGTGGCTGCATAATATGTCATCACCCTAGCCTTTCTCCACTAGGGGGATCGATGTTATCGACGTCATTCACCCAGCAGCATCAAATGGACATCACTACAACCTCGTGGCCATTGAATATTTCACCAGGTGGGTGGAAGTAGCCTCTTATAAGACGGTCACTGTCGCCATGATAGAGAAGTTCCTCAGGAACAACATTATAACCCACTACGGTGTCCCACATGCTATCATCTCTGACAACCGGAAGAAGTTCACTGCCAAAACAATCGAGGATTACCTGCAGAACCTCCGGATTAAGCATCACTGATCCTCTCCATACCGCCCACAGATGAACGGTGTGGTAGAGTCAGCCGACAAGAATCTTGTCAAGATACTAAACAAAATGGCAAAAACTCATAAAGATTGGCACAAGAAATTCCCGTATGCCTTGTGGGCCTACAAAACCACCATCTGGACATCTACCAGAGCGACTCCTTATTCGCTTGTCTACGACATAGAGGTGGTGTTACCCATGAAAGTGGAGATCCCGTCTCTCAAAGTGTTAAAAGAAGTAGAGCACGAAGAAGTTGATTGGACATAAGATCGCCTTGTGCAATTGAATTTGATTGATGAGCGTAGGCTGTAAGTCATGCATCATGCATAATGCTACCAGAAATGTATGTTTCAATCATATCAGAAGAAGGCCCGGCCAAGGACTTTTGCACCGGGAGATCTGGTTCTTCGTGCTATCCATCTTCCCGAGTCCCATGGCAAGTTTTGACTTAATTGGTACGATCCCTTTGTTGTCAAGAAGGTTTTGTTCTGGAGCCGCTGCTATCCTTAAGGGCATGGATCAAGAAGAGCAGCCGGAACCAGTCAATGCATGTTACTTAATGAAGTATTATCAATGACTAGAGGCCATATCCTTTGCTTGCAAAGCCAATCATCACCTTATATCCTCTATTTCCATACTTCTACCCTTCACATCCATGCATATGCTGTTAACTACTCCGGCATTTGCGTATCTTAGTTAGTGCTCACTCATGCATTCATGTTTCTTTCTACACTACATTACGCATATACAGCATCCCACATCAACATCATCATAAACATAGCCCAATGAGGAAAATTCTGAAACACCAGCCTATTATTGAGGGAGTTCTCGCATCCCTAATAGGCACTATCCCAATGTCCTAGTCAAAGAGGGAGCCACCACCCTATTAAGAGTCAGGCAAAGCATTTAAACCCCTTGTGGCTAAACACCCCTAGAGGGAGATAAAATGATAGGCTGAGAGAGAGTCTATGAGCTAGAAAAGAATATTAGAAGGGCACAAAAGAAATATGAAGACAGAAGTCAACCTACAGAGAGAATCATGTCGGTTAACTCCATTCCCTAGACCTTAACTTGGAGAGGAGTAGAAGCAAGCCTATGAAGCCTCCCCCACGCATAGAGGGACTAGCCACCCCCTCTCAAATTCCCCACAATCAATCTAGGCTAATTACCTCCAAAACATGGGAGGAGCGAACCTACTTGCCTATGAGGGAGAAAAGAAAAAGGTTATCTCAAAAAAAGCAGGTGTGGGGTCCATGGAGTTTGATGTGGAGTCGGATTCTTATCATCACTCAATACACTGTCATCATTCCCCATCGAGAGCTAGCAAATAACTTGGCATCGAGATAGAGTCTATTGGGTTGAGAGGCGTCTTCTCCTTCTGCATGCAAACAGTATTGGTTTTCCTAGACTAAGGGCAAATATAACAACTTGCATACTTCATGACCTTTTGCACATAATCATCACATCACTACCACAATCCTGCATTTGGCTTTGCGAGCTTGGCTGGTTTGCAACCAGGGGCATGTCAGCTGCCCACTAGCATGACTTCACTATTTACTTTCAACCAGGGGCATGTTAGTTGCTTTCTGGTGAAGTACCACTGACGCATCTTGTAGGATCAAGGTAGGCCAATCTCTTTCTGCTTGTAACCTCCAGCTCTCCGTATTTTCTAAAGTGAAAACTCAGAGTGGACTAGGATCAGCCCAAGCCTAAGCAAATAAAAGAAGAGATTTCAAATTGGCACCGTCGAAGTACATTATTTGCCATGGACGGTGGTTGCAGACAAGGAATAGCTGGGATTCATCAGGCTTGAATCAAGAGGGTCTCATAGTGGCAAATTAGGCCTCCATGCCGCCTTCAAAAGTTGAGGACACTGGTTGCCAACCCTAGCCTTTTGGAGCTGCAATAGCAGACCGCGACTAGCTTACATAGGTAGGATGCGTGGGTGACACAAGGGATCACCCAGGTTCTCGTCCTTATCCTCAAGGTTGCCACAGCTCATGCATTCACAACCAAAACACAATGGCAAAGGAAATGCGAAGCATGCATTCATTTCATTAAAGTTAAAAGGAGTATAATATAGGAAATGAAGATAATTGTCAGATTACAATCCCTGAATTGTTTGTTAGTCATCGGAACCTGACCGTGGCCCTCGGGATGTCCCAGAACCACCAAACAAAGGCACATCGAGAGCCCTCTCGTAGATGGGCCATGTCTTGCGAATGAGGGACCGATATTCTGGAGTACAGTCAGTGCCATTCACAGGCCTAAATCCGAGCAATGAACACAAATGTGCGTCCATCAAGCTAGTTTTGTTGTCATGTTCAATGAATTCAGAGGATACCCCTGAAGGAACTCTGGCATGGTGCTCTCCTCATAAGCATCTTGGCAGTACCCGAACTGGCGAAGGACCCAAACTAGGTGATACTCAACCTCGTTGGTCAAGCCCGAGTGCACAATCAGCCGTATGTCAGAATTATTGAAGAAAACAGCAATGGCTCGGCAGTAGATGGTATGATACGTCAAGTCACATCGTCATCAGTAAGGCCCACCAGATGATCGTAAAAGTCCTAGACATTCGAGATGGTTTGAGCATGGTTGTTGTTGCAATAAGTCTCAAATACATGTCTTTGTGGGTGAACGGCCTCCACTTTCATATAGGAAGCCAGCCAAACCTGTTAAGCAAGATGTCAGTAAAGAAACCATTAGGGATAGCCATGAGACCGAGATTACCTACACCAAGGCTCCACAACTGTAAAAGTGGCAAGAACGATGCAGAACTCGGTCTAACCCCCTATAAGTCTCTGCCAGAACGATAGGAGTTAGATCTATCTATCAGGTAGCCATGGCTAGGGCAATTTCGGCCACCTTGATCTTCACAGTGGTTCTGCCATGACTGAATACTTGTTCCCCAAAGAAACATGTGACAAATCCACGCAGCCACAGTTCATCTCCCAGCTTAGCCTGCCTCGACAGCATCTCACAGAAGTAGTCCAATCGAAGCATGGGAGTGGAACCTTTTGTGTAAACCAGTCGTTGCCTGCACCTAACACTGCTGAGCCCGGATAGTTGGCTCAAAACGGCAAGGTATCCATCACAACGCATGAACGTT
Organism: Posidonia australis; assembly: GCA_024699735.1. Classification (NCBI taxonomy): domain Eukaryota; kingdom Viridiplantae; phylum Streptophyta; class Magnoliopsida; order Alismatales; family Posidoniaceae; genus Posidonia; species Posidonia australis. The sequence goes on from JAMKQA010020017.1 coordinate 48,720, forward strand.
GGAGCACTCAGTAGTCTTGGGATACCGTAGATCCTTTGAACTTCTTCTAGTGTCAAAGTCGCTCAATTCTACCGAAGCGGAAGACGAGGTGAGCCGACTTCCAAAATCGAGTAGCCACACATAACAAATACTGCCTCACTTCAACTCGGCCAATATCAAGGAATTTGGAGGAGATCCCCCACGAGCAAAGTTTCTCCCAGTCATCAACAATCAAATCCCCGATCCAGGTCAGAAAGGTGTCTGAGCAATGGATAGGGTTGACCAATGTAGCGTATCCCTGGGCATGGAAGATCAAGCAAACAAGAACATGAGTTGCACTAAGACCTAAATCTTGGAGAGTGAAGAGTCCACGCTTAGATCAAAATTTCTTGGCATAAGCAAGAACTAACAAAAGCTTACCATAAGGGGAAGGTGGTGGAAGAAGGCAAAGAAATCACTGATGCCCTAGAACCTTGGAGGAGCTAGAAGGAGAAGAGATGGCTATCGAGGAGAGCTCTACACACGAAGAGCGGTCGATTCACCTCGACTCCTAAAGCCCTAAGCACTTTTACAAACAGTAGCAGTCGAGTTAATAGCCGACCTGATCGTGTAAGGCAAAGTCACGGAGTGACAATGCGAACAACATGAGCAGGTAGCTGTCGCAAGAAAACCAGGCATTTGCTCCAGGTTGTGCCATATAACGGGCTCGCACTACTGGCGCAAATCAACAATGCAAAAAGGCAAGCCATTGAGCATTCACATCAAGCCAGATTCTAAGCACAGCTATATATCAAAGAAGAAAGTGACATATCAGATGTCCATAATCAATTGTTAAATGTCCATAAATCGGGGAATTTTTTCAGAGTTACAATAGCTAGTACAAAAGGTTAGAAATATCAAAGGAAAGGTTAGGCTCTCAATCATTGTCGAAATCCTCTCCCTCGCTCCTCCGAGTTGCTACAACGACATAGTGTTCAGCCCTACAGCGCATTCTCTTGGCAACCCATGCAAAAGCAGCCTAGGCACTAGTAGCTGAGCTGGAAACACCGTTTGGGTCCTCTTTCCTAGAAATGTCTTCATCATCTAGGCCGAGGTCGAATTCACCACTGCTGGTCGTGACTACCTCAGCCCTAGGGCCTGCACCCTGAAAGGAGAAAATATACAAGTCAAGACGAGTAGGTGTATCAAAATAGTTTTGAATTCAAATTTTCTTTACCCTCAAGAAAGCCTCTCACCATGCCTGAAAATAAAACAAGCCATCGTCATATTTCATTAATCGACATATATGGAGTAACTCAAGAACTAGTAGTTTACTGAACAAGCAAAATGGGAGCTTACCTTGGCCCGTCGGTTATGCTCCCACAAATCTTTGAGCTAGTCCTGGAATCTCTACAGATAATAGTAGGAAACATGTCAGAGTAGGATCTAACAAAAGTAAGTGGTGCAGAAAAGATCTAGTAGCAAAGGGAAGCATCTACCTGGGCCTAGTCCTCAAAGAACTACATCTCCCCTTAACTCTCCCTCAGCTCATTGTCAAAGAGGTGGGACTTTCCAGCCTACTCAAACTAGGTCAAGTAATCCACGTAGTCGACCGAGCGGAAGGCATAGTAGCTCCGCTCGACAAAAGCAGCTACGGAGAATGATTAAGCCCTCTCCCGAGTTGTGGCCTGGGACTCCATGTCACCTAAAGGAGGCAGAGTAATGTAGAACTCATTCATGTATTGGTGGCGGACGCATCCTAGGAGGTAGTTCGTCGACCTTTTCAGGCAGTAAAACTTCACCTACTTGCAGTAGAGTGCTCTGCTAGAATTAAATGGGACCCAGTCCACATGCTCGTATTGCTCAAAGGGCCACAGCTCAACCTGGAATGCGGGCAAGACAATAGGTTAGTGGATTAGCCAAAAAATCCTATAAAGCCAAGCAGATAGATTAGAAATAGAACTTACATCGTCTATGCTCAAGAGGTCGAGGAGGTAGTGGTATGCCTTGTAACTGTAGATGCTCGAGGCAACCTGGTGGTTAGGCTCACATCACTGTCTAGGCAGTGGTAGGAGGTCAAACCAGAGATGAAAGAAATAACCCCCCCTTCTCCACATGCTCCATCCACTAGTAGAGGAAAAACAAGAGTTTTAGAAACCAGTCAGATACAAGTGTAATTCTTAAAGTAGCAACTAAGCTAACATTGAGTACCAAGACTTACTATGAGAAGTGGGTAGAGGCCGACGTGGGAGCGTAGGTTCTTCCGAACCACGTCATCTAGCTCGCAGAGCATGTAGGCATAACTGGCTCCGCCCTAGTCATACCAACCCAACTTGTGTAGATCGGCCAAGTATATCAGCCAATCTACTAGGATACAGTAGCCCAAGGTATCATAGAAAACCAGCCCACAGTGCTCAAGTAGTAAGTGGCGCAGTACGAAATCTGCCTCTTATGACCCTGGAGTAGGGTTGGGCCATATCTTAGTCCACTTCCGTAGCCAACTATAACAGAAGTAGTATGAGCCACGGGTGAGAGGCGGGCACTCACGCCCTAGCAGGGCAAGGACTTTAGCAAACCCCTGTGTAGCATTGCCAACAATAGGCTCCCTGGTGAAGCTTAGCCCAGTCAACAATGCCTAGTGCTCGGGCACAACCCCCAGCTCTCTGAACAGAAGATGGAACATATGTGTCTTGTAACGCCATCGCTCCACCAAAGCCCAAAAAAACTCATAATGCCCATGAATGGTGTGAATCCACAGCAATCCACCAAAGGGCTATGATGAAGCAAGAAGCCCTATAGAAAATCTGGTAAACACTTGAAGTGGTCTAGCATGGGCACCCAAACGCACCACATGACTCAACCAATGTCGCCCACCTACAAGGCAAGGAAAAGAGTCAGGTCAGTCCACAAGCTACAAAGGTAGTCATTTGGCAAATTCCTGAAATGCATACCTCAAAATCATCTCACTTGCAGATGTGGGAGAAGTTGAGCAAGTGTCCCCTGAAGTGGCTTGACTCCTACAATTTCAAATATATTAGGGCAAATTTTATGCAAAGCCAGAGTCAGCATTACCTTTCACTTAAGGTAGATTCTTTACCTCCTCGGGCACGTCAAACTCCTCGCTCTCGTCTGGATGCTACTCTAGAACAACATGAGAGAGCCCCGTGACCCTGTCACCGCGAACCAAAAGCTGAACTCCTGGTCTCAATGATCTCTCGCTCAGGGTTAGACTGTAAACAAGAGATTCAGGTTAGGTTTGTTCTTGTGAAGTAGAGAAATTGAGCAGATCGCAAATCAGGCCACATTAGAAATTAACTTTAGAGTCTAGAATCAGGTCATCAGAGTGGAGTCCAACATGACGAAGTGTAGAAAATCATTAATTGGTGAGATTTTGCAAAACTCAATCACCAGAATCACATTCAAAATCCAAGGTTCCCGAGCATTATTAAAAAAAAAAATTCAAGTGCGTTCGTTAAGGCATTATTTGGGCAAAAAAACTAGATTTTCTTCAAGACATTATTTCAAGTAGAGCCAAATACATTACCCCAAGGCGACATTTTCACTTTCAACAAACCAAAACGCAATTAAGTAAATTTCTAAAACATCATTCAAGCAAACCAATAACATTCCCATAATATAATTAAGTAAGAAAATCAGAGGTTTATTTTCACAAGCTTGGCGGCATGAAAATAGTGCAAAATTCTTAGGTCACCAATGAAAAGGCACTCCGACGTACCACTGACTGTTCCCTAGAGCCTCGTGCCACCGACTAGTCCCAGTCGAGCTCGACAAGACCTAGACTATCGGTGACTAAGCACCAGGCCTCCCACAGCAGCACCCCACACTATCAGTAAGCCCCCTCGATGCTAGCAAGGAGGAGGATCTACGGCGCCAAACGAAGGACGGGAAGAAGAGCCCCATGCTCGGCGAAGGAAGGAGGGAAGAAGGAGAAAACAAAAGGAGAAGAGAGGAGGGTTTACCATGGTTGACGACGCCTCCCGCACATGCCTCCCACGCCCCTAGTCTGAGCCCATCATCCGTTCACGCACGCCCATTCAAGCCTCACCACCGATGAAGCCTCCCTCATCCCTAGTCATTGTCCGCAAAAGGAAAGAAGAATAGGGAGATGGAGAGACACAGGCAGTGAAGAGAGGGAAGGAGAAAATGAAAAATGAAGCGAAGGGCTAAAGTTTTCAATCAAAAATTTCATAACAAAGAAAATGAAATCAAGTTTGGGGTTTCCTATGCAAAAGAGATTAAGAAATGCCAACAGTTGGTAGCCCAGATGCTACATTGTTAACCGTCAGTGGGTCCTGCAACTTTGCAAAAGTTCACAGCTCCTCAAACAGCATTCTGCAAAAGTTTTAGGCTGAAATGCAATTTGCCTAGTATGTGCCAAGTCTTTTATCTAGAAAACTACATAAATTGAGGCAGTGTCCGCGCAATCTCCAAAACCCCCAGCAAACTTTCTGTATCAAAAATTGTCGCCAGAATCGGCTCGAATAACCAATTTTGTAAAATTTTAGCACACTTTTCAGAAATTGTAAACAGGTCCTTAGCTTGTCTGAGAGCTAGAAGATGAGATTTCATACCAAACTTAGCCCATAAAGAAACTCCTAGGAATGGCAGATCAACGTCGGGAAGATTGTTAAGACACCTAGACTCATAAATTCTTAAAACCCCTAGGGTGGGAAATTTGCATAAAGGCCCTTGAAAATTTTACCCTGACCAACTTATGGCCTGATACATTTAGAATCAAGCAGACAACCCCAGAAGTCAGGGAGGTACATGAGCATGACATACAGGCTGATAGTTCAATTCAGAGAAATGACTTGGTGAAATTTGCAAAACAACCCCATAATTTCTCAAAACTACTAAAAGGTCCTAAATCATTTCCGAGACAAACTGCCAGATATGTGCACTTTTCGGTGGAAGATCAGAGGCATCCCTTATGCATCAAAGCTGGGTTTGCACCCAAGACCAGCTAAGATGCCATGATCTAGGGTAAATTACCATAATGCCCATATCCTCCTATAGGGAGTTGAGAGCGCCCAATCTATTAGTCGAGCACACAACACGTTCTTCCTATTCTCAGTCAAGTGCAAGATGGCTTTAGAATCATATTGTGTGACCCCTTTGTGTCTATCTTGCCTCAACAAGTGGAAAATTATAGTTATGCCCCTAGCACTACATCGAAGCTTCATTTGCCAATCGAGAGTTTCCTAGTGTGACCATGTCGGTGGAACCATGCACGGCTCTCCTAGGTGCGTGGAAGCACACGAGGAGTCCAGATACGGTCACGGCAAAGATGGTGAATCCAAAGAAGAAGACTGGGCTCCGAAACACCAAGGAAAGATAAGAAAAGGATAAGGAAAGAAGTCATCACCTAATCTTTTAATGGAAAGACAAGGAAAACCAAGCACAAACGAAAAACAAAAGAAATCAAGGCGAAGAAAACATTTGCATGCTCTGTGCCTAATGGATGCAATACTTGGCCATTACGGGCTAGAGAAAGGGTAAGGATTCTTGTTACGCATGGGGAAGGGTTAGGCACCCCCATGCGCCCAAGGAAATCAGTCTTTCAATGTTTCCTGCTTGATAATGGTCTATTGTGTGTATGCTTGTCTACTTTGAATGCACGTGCCTATGATGACTATGAAAACATGCCAAATCAAAGTAATGAATAAAAAAAGAAAAAAATGATAATCCGAGGAACAAATGTAGGCCACTTTACTATACGTCCATGGGCGATAAGGAAAATCGTGAAAATCGAAAATACTCAAAAGTGTGATGTAAATCAGCAGAAACTCGAAGAAATCCAAGAAAATCAATTTGGAGAAAATAATCCTCATTCGGGACCATGTCAGCAATGTTAAGCCTGTTAATGTATGCCCTTGGGCGATGGAAAACCAAATAAAATCAAAATCGTAAAAGTTAGAAGAAATCCAAGAAACGATGGGAAAACTCAAGTTTGAAATGAATTAGAAAAGTGTGCACGATGCAAGGAAGAAGGCATGAAAAAATATGCATGAAAATGGGAACAAAATGTACAAAATGCATGTGTGAGTGAAAAATGTAAATTCCAAGGGCTTTTGTGTGAAATTCACATGTTTTGAGTGAAAACTGAAATTCTGTGGCTAAATCACGAAAATTACATAGGAAAACACATTTTGTGTAATTTTGAAGAAATTTAGGGTCAAATATGCAAAATTGTGCATTTTTGGTCAAATTCAAGATTCCTAGGGTTCAATACTCAATTTTGCCAATAAAACATGTGTTTAAAACAATTCTAAAGTAATTCTGGGTTAAATGTGCAAGAAAAAGAGTTCATGTTGGAAAATAGGAAGCTTCATGGACTTTTCTGCAAATTTACCCTAGAAAACATGCATTCGTGTGAAATCAGTGAAATTCCGGGTCTAAAATGAAATTCTGGACACATTTGAGTAAATATTTGAATATCCAGGGTTTAATTTGCAATTGTGACAGAAAATCATGCATTCAGAACAATTTTAATAAATTTTAGGGTTTTTTATGCATAATACTGGACCTGAAGATTAATTAAAAGCAAGTCAAGGGTTTATGTCAAATTTTAAAAGCCTAGAAAATATTAACAAGAATATACAGGGGTCACACTACAATATTTAAAAAAAACATTATTAAAATTGTTTAAAAATATATGCAAGGACCTAAATGCAAGAAATAAGGACCTAAATGTAAGAAAAAGATAAGAACAGAAGTTTATTTAAAAGAAAACTATTTTTTTTATTTTTTTAATGAAAAAAAGAAACAACGGCCACTGCCAACGACGGAACCATGCCATCGACGACTGCCTGGGATGCCCTTCTGGGGCATCCCAATGCCTGATCATGCATCAGGGCTCACTAGGAGCAAGGAAAGGAGGGGATCCTATGATTTGGATCAGGGGCTTGATGGTCGGAGTTGGCCCCCCACCTCCCTCGCCATCGACACGACTCCGGCGACAATGCCAAAGATGAAGAAGGCTCTAGGGGCAGCGGCGCGGCGGTCCAGGGCTTCTAGTGGCTTGGGAACACTGAGAAGAGTGTTTCCTCCTATCCGGAGGCATGATTGGCGTCGCTCCCTCAACCTCTGATCCTGCCTGCCGTCGACGTTTCCTTCTCCGGCAAGCTTGGCTGCGGGGGCAATCCAGGGCACGAAGTAGGGTCTTGATTGCTCCGAAGCGTGGAGGAAGAATAGAGGATCATTCCTCAGGGCTTGGCGAGGTGCTACGAAGGGCAGAGCGTCCGGTTGTGCTTCCTTACTAGTCGTCTTCTCCAGTGATGGCGGAAAGGCATGATTCCAGCGAGCTACGTCGGGTGATCTTCTGGGGTTCGAAACGATGTCCAGATGATCGGAGAAATAGGAGGAAAACACGCCCCCAAATGAAAACGCATCCGACGACCTTTGAAACCCCGATTCCGGCCAGGGAAAACCTCTGGCATGTTGGAACCGGTTCGGGAAGAAGGAGGAAGACCTAGGAGAACATTTTTGAAGAAAATTGAAGTCAATGGAGGGCATACTTGAGTAGACAGTGGTGATGGTCGTCGAAGGTCACCGGAGCTCGCCGGAGCTCACCGAAGGTGGCCTGAAGCTGGAATTCTTCCCTTCCCCGAGCTTCCTCTCTGATTCTGGACCTCTCTGGTTGCTTTGGTTGAGAGAAAACACCTTGGTGGCTCTCCTTTTGATTTTTCAAAGTTTTTTTATCTCCTTTTTCCCCTCTTTCTTTTCCCTTGCAAATGAGGGAGTATTTATAGGCTTTCAAATGCCTAGGGTTGTTAGAGTAGTTGGTTATGATTAGTTAGATGTTGTTGGAAGTTGTTACAAGTTGTTATAGGTTGTTATGATGAAGATGAGAAGTAGTTAGGTTTGTTATGGTGGTTTCAAGTTATTATAGGTTGTTATGGTGGAGTAGGAAGTGGTTAAGGTTTGTTTAGGTGGTTATAGGTTGTTATAGTTGAGTGGGAAGTGATTAGGTTGTTAGAGTTTCAAATTAGGGCTTAGGGTTTGACTTAGGGTTTAATGCATTATTTACGGTTTAGGTTTTGATTTAGGTTTTAGGGTTTGATTTAAGATTTAAGTTAGGGTTTTGAATTAGGTTTAGGGTTTGATTTAGAGTTTAGGGTTTGATTTAGGGTTTAGGTTTGAAATTAGGGATTAGGGTTTGACTTAGGGATTAGGGTTTGGATCTGGGTTTGAAATTAGGGTTTAGAGTTTGGAATAGGTTTAGGGTTTTATTTAGCATTTTGAGTTGAATTTAGGGTTCTGAATTAGGCTTTGAATTAATTTTGAGGTTTTGAATCAATTCTGAGGATTTGGATTAAGTTTTGAGTTAAGTTTAGGATTTCGAATTTGATTTTGGTTAGTTTTAGGGTTTAAGGTCCCATTGCAAGCATATGGGGTGCCTACAGATGCCCCTCCTTGAGCGAGGTCGGAGGACGAATGGAACATAGATCGATGCTCAGGGTTTACAAAGACACCTTGCCCCCCTTCTTGCAAGGAAAAAAGGAATAGGAGGAGGAGGCCACTGCTCATGGTTGACGAAGATGCCCTGCTTGAAGCTGTAAGAAAGAGTTAGCTACTAGCAACCAGCTACCAGTAAGTGAAAGCACCAGGAGACATGACCTGCCATTAGACATGGAAATCAGGCTAGGCCGGCCCTAGGCCGTCCGGCCTGGCCCGGGCCCACCATAGCCTGGGCCCGTGGATCCCAGCAATGGACTAGGCTGAGCCAGGCCCGTCGTGGGCCGTGGGCCATGTCGGGCCCACGTGTCAGGCCCGTAAATTAAGTCCATTTTGGCCCGTAAATTAGACTGGGTCGAGCCAGGCTAGCCAGGAAATTTTAAAAAAGAAAACAAACCAAAAGGACCATGGGCCAACCCAGCCCGGCCCATCGATGGGCCATGGTTTGTGTTAGGCCCATGGCCTGCCAATAGAGGCTCGGCTCGGTCCAGCCTATGGGCCGGTCTAGCCCGGTCTGGCCTTTGTTTTTTGGGACCAGGCTGGGCTGGGTCGGCCTAGATTCCAACTCTACCTGGCACCCAGAACGCCACAGATGAAGCCAAAATCATGGAAACTAACATTAATGACAAATGCTGACCGTGAATACTAGTGTTAATGCTGAGGTGACTGTGACTGCTAATGAATAATATGTACTAATGAATGGTGGTGCATGGTGAACGAATGCCACTTGAAGATTATGATGTATACCACTAGATGATGCATGTAGTGCAGGATGACAAGTTGACGACCAATCAGCTCCTAAGGGACATGACTGGTTATCACACTTGTCGAGAAAAGCGTCAAACAAGACTCACGTTGCTTGCCGACCAAAAAGTGACCAGTCTCGGAAGTCATCTGGGTAGTTTGGGCTACTACCCTAAAAAAAAAGGGGAAAAGGAACAAAGCGAGTGGGGAATCCAACGAGCACCACAAGTATTGCCTGGGTAGTACGGGATACTAGCCCAAAGGAAGGAGGAAGATAGTTTGCTTTGATTCCGTCCGTTCGGAGTAGAATTCAAAAACAAAGGGGTGGCACTGAGATTCGTCCCATCCAGATTGAACCTGGGATGGGACCATCTAGACTCCGTCCAGTAGTCAAGAAGAAAATGGAAAGGTGGCCTTGAATCTGTCTATCAAGATCGGAATTCAAAGGCAAGAGGGTGGCACCGAGATTCATCCGTCCGGATCGAACCTGGGATGGGACCATCAAGACTCAATCTGGTAGTCTAGAAGAAAAATGGAAGAGGTTAGCCTCGATTTCATCTGTTAGGATCGGAATTCAAAGGCAAGAAGTGACACCTTGATTCGTCCATCTGAATCGAACCTGGGATGGGACCATTTAGACTCCATCCGGTAGTCTAGAAGAAAAAAGGAAGAGGATAGCCTTGATTCCCTCTATCAGGATAGGAATTCAAAGGCAAGAGGTGGCACTGAGATTCGTTCATCCAGATCAAACCCAGGATGGGACCATCTAGACTTCGTCTAGTAGTCTAGAAGATGAATGGAAAAGGGTGCCTTGAATTCGTCTGTCAGGATCGGAATTCAAAGGCAAGAGGGTGGCACTGAGATTCGTCCGTCCGGATCGAACCTGGGATGGGACCATCTAGACTCCGTCTAGTAGTCTAAAAGAAAAATGGAAGAGGGTAGCCTCGATTCCATCTGTTAGGATCGGAATTCAAAGGCAAGAGGTGACACCTTGATTCATCCATCCGAATCGAACCTAGGATGGCACCATCTAGACTCTGTCCGGTAGTCTAAAAGAAAACTGGAATAGGGTAGCCTCGATTCCGTCTGTCAGGATCGGAATTCAAAGGCAAGAGGTGACACCGAGATTCGTCCGTCTGAATCGAACCTGGGATGGGACCATCTAGACTTTGTCCGGTAGTCTAGAAGAAGAATGGAAAAGGGTAGCCTCGATTTTGTCTATCAGGATCGGAATTCAAAGGCAAGAGGTGGCACCGAGATTCGTCCGTCCGGATCGAACCTGGGATGGGACCGTCTAGACTCTGTCTGGTAGTCTAGAAGACGAATGGAAAAGGATAGCCTCGATTCTACCTATTTGGATCGGAATGCGAAGGCAAAAGGGTGGCACCGAGATTCGTCCATCCAGATCGAACCTGGGATTGGACTATCTAGACTCCGTCCAGTAGTCTAGAAGAAGAATGGAAAAGGGTAGCCTCGATTCCGCCTATCCGGATCGGAATGCAAAGGCAAGAGGTGGCACCGAGATTCGTTTGTCAAGATCGAACCTGGGATGGGACCATCTAAACTTTGTCTAGTAGTCTAGAAGAGAAACTAGACTCGCCTGACTAGAGCAAGTCCAACAGAGCAGGCTAGATTTCGCCCTACCTGGTACGAAAGTTTGTGAAGACTTCATTTGTCCAGGCTTGGGCAATAAAACGAGATTCTCGACTATTATCTGGGTGGAGCCTAGCACCAAGCCGATAGGTAGAAGAAAGCAAAATCCTGAACCAGTCAAGCACATGTTGTCGCAATGGCAATTTCTACTCCGCATCAACCGTAAGCATTCAAACAAACTACCCAGAAGTGTTCTGATGAATTTTATTGTAGCAGTCAATGAAATGATTACATGCATTTCAACTTGTAATAAACCAGTTGTCTAACACAAATGTCAATAATTTGCGTCATCTCTGGATCTCTTCGAGCCTGAAGCTTTGGTAAAGAGCGTATGGCTCAGAGCAATGCTGCAGATTGGCCAGGCTTCTTCGACTTCGATTTCGTAATCTGCTGTGCAACCTTTCCCCTCTATGATTGTGAGATCCTTCGATCGTATGGAGCCACTAAGTAGGCGAGGCTACCCTCCTAAGTCATAGCGTAAGAGCTCAGGGGGTACTCTTGGAACCGAGTTGGCATTTGCCCCTGAACAAGGGAATCTTGCTAATAACTGAACTACTACATCGCACGAACTGGGTGATATTCAACTCCACCAGTCAGCCCTGGTAGGACAATTAGCTGCATGTCGGTTGTGTTGAAGAAGGCCTCAACGTTATGAATAGTCAAAGGAATGATGCGCCAAATGACTTTGTCTTCTGTCAGCTTTCTAACCGCTCATACTCCTTCCGCACCGAGGTGAGCGCGCGTGCATGACTGCTTTGACAGTAACATTCGAAGGCCGACTGTTGCAAGCGCAAGACTTCTACACCCAAATGTGCAACCAACCATACCTGTATAAAAGCTCTACAGCCATAAAAGTGCTGGCAGTGCCGCAGTGATCGGTCCAAAGCCCGGTAACTTACTGCCAAGATGACTGGGGTCAAGTCTATCTGATGGGTAACCATCGCGAAGGCAATCTCGACGACCTCAATGTTCACGACTATCCAACCATGGCTGAAAATCAACTCCCCTAATAAGTAGGTAACAAAGCCTTTCAACCATAGCTCGTCACCTAGGGAAATGTGCATCCCAGCCACCTTGCCAAAGTAAGCCAGCTGTAGCATGGGAGAGTGCCCGTCTGAACAGATAAGCTGACGAACACAATCGTAGGTTGATAGGCCAATCAATTCACTCAGGACTGAGGAATATCCATCACGCCACAAAAAAACGGTGGGTCCCAGGAACTTTTGTAGACAGCATACTTTGTGGACCTCCTCCAATGTTAGGGTCAATTCGATTCTCCCAAAGCGAAATACATGATGACCTGGCTTCCAGAATAGGGTAGCTACACACAGGAAGTATCGAGAAACCTCCACCTTCGCAATATCCAGAAGCTTTGAGGAGATCCCCCAAGTCCGTAGTTTGTTACGATCGCTTTCTGTTAATTGCCTAATCCATGCTTGGAGAACATCTGAGCAGTGTGTGGGCACAACCATCATAGGGAAACCCATGATTTATAAGGCATTTCAGCATTCCTTGACTTAAACCTCACCAGAAAGGGCAAACGATCTCCTGCAGAACATGCTCAAAACATTGGTTTAAAAATAGGTTTCAACTTTGTTCCATTCAACAACACTTTGTAAGTCTAAAGCAGACAGATGAAAGATGCAGCACAAATGGTATTGAAAAATTATAGATTCTGGCCCAAAGCTAAATGTTACAACTGACTAAGCAGGGAGTTGCTGAACAAACTAAATCTTGTGCATAGCCCTGGGGGAAGGCCCTGGTTATCAACCGGTTTTGCCCAGGTGCCAAGAAAAATGAGATATAGCCATCAAACCCTGATGACTAGGATTGTTTGATGATTGAGCCTTCATAAGGTGCTCAAAAGCCAAATGAGGTATCTAGAGTGCCTCCCGGTAGATTACAGGGATCCTCAACCAGTAGAGCAGCTAACATGCCCCTAGTCGAGCATTGGCTTAGTGTGTCTAACCATAGGACAGCTGACATGCCCCTAGTTGAGCATTGTCTTAGTGTGTCTAACCATAGGACAACTGACATACCCCTGGTTGGACATGGATGACTCTTAACCAATCAGAGTAGCTTGCATGCCCCTGGTCCAGTACTGGCTGAGTGTGTCTAACCATAAGATAGCTGACATGCCCCTGGTTTGACATAAATGGACCTAACGCATAAGAGCAGCTTGCATGCCCCTGGTTTAGGCGATGTCCACCAATCCTCTTAGACTGAAAGCTGCTATCGCTCCCCAGCTAAGAGAACCAGATTGGACTCTACGACACTTTTAAGGTGATGTTTGTGAAAAGAAATGTATGCATGTTGAATGATTTGTGGGATCTTATTAGCACCCTTAGCATTGGGATGCTTATCGCCAAGTATACAAAGGAATGGTATGTCCAGACCTCACGAGACTCTATCCAAGTCCCTAGTTTTTTTTTGGGTGGCTCTCTGGAAATGCAATATCGTGTCCTGGGCTCCATTCCAAACCCCACTAGACCAAACCCCTGCTTTTTATTTTGTTTTCTTTGTTCTTTCTCCCTCATAGGCATGTGGGATCACCCTATCCCTAGCTTGGAGGTAATAGGTACCTAGTCTATGGTGGGGAGTTGCTGCTGTTTAAAGGGTTGGCTAGGCCCTTTTTAGGAACATGTTTTCTAGGTATTCACTCTGACTCCCCTCCAAGAAAAATTGGAGGGACAGTGCTACCCGTCATGCCTCTCTCTTTAGGGATGACTTCAATCTGTGACTTTTGTCTTCTAATTCTTTTATGCCCTTTCAACAGATATATATTTTTATTTTATTTCTCACGCTCTCATTCTCAGCCCTAACATTTTATCTCCCTCTGGGAGGTGTAGGGTCCTTCAGCGGCTTGGATACTTCGCCCAATTCACAATGAAAGGTGGCTCGCTCACTCCCTAGGTTACCTGAATAGTATCTACCTAAGGAAGTGCTATGCATTCCCAACATTGGTTGGCTTATTCTGCTTATCATCATCGGGCTAAGATCCATGCGTGTGATGACGATGCCAATCAATTGTCTATATATGCATATGCTGAATGGGAGTTAGTATGTGTTGTGATGCAAGGCTACATGGATGTAGACGAACATTGACAAGATGAATTCATGCATGCATGGAGAAAATGTTAGTATCGTAGAGTGAGGACACAATTTTTATGATCACTGATAGTACTTTTTTAGGTAGCGTGAATTAAATGGCTCTGACTGTTCGACACAATCCATGTCTTCTAGGATTACTGCTCCTCTAGAGAAGACTTGTTTGACCATGAATGGTCCGCGCCAGTTGGGTCTGAACTTGCCACGACTATTAGGGAGATGTATTGCTCACAAGACTAGATCCCTTGGCAAGAAGCTTCTTGGTCGGACCTTCTTCTGATAAGCTTTGGCCATGCGTTTCTGATAGCATCGCGCATGATGGATAGCTTACAACCGATGCTCATCTATCATGTTCAGTTGAACAAGGCAGTCCTCAATCCACTCTGCCTCTTCTAGCTCTGCTTCTTTCAGAACTCTGAGCGATGGTATACCAGAGAATATGGAGTTGCTCCAATTGAAGTCTGGATTGATGTTCTATAAGCCCATAGAGCGTATGGGAGCCTGTCATGATAGTCCTTATGTGTTTCTGCCTTCTTTTTAAGAATCTTGGTAGATTCTTATTGGCGGATTCCACAGCCCTGTTCATCTGAGGACGGTATAGGGAGGACCTTTGATGCTTGATATGGAATTCCTATCGAAAGTCCTTAACCCTTTTGGCTGTGAAATTTGTCTCATTGTCAGAAATGATTGAATGCGAGACTTCGTACCGAGTAATGATATTGTACCTGATGAACTTTTCAGTCACGGAGGTGGTCACTGTCTTGTAAGAAGCTGCCTCCACCCATTTTGTAAAGTAATCAATTGCTACCAAGATGTACAGATGTCCATTGGAAGCTGCTGGGTGGATAGCTCCAATGATGTCCATTCCCCATGTTAAGAAAGGCCAAGGTGACGACATGCTATGGAGCTATTGCAGTGGTGCATGAATAAAGTTGCCATGGACTTGACAGTTGTGACATCTTCGCACAAACTGACAGCAATCTGTCTCCACGGTTGACCAGAAATAACCTTGTAACATTATTTTCTTGGCCAATAATACCCCATTCATGTGAGGCCCGCATGTCCCAGCATGCACTTGCAACATTACTGTATCAGCCTCTTTTTATCAAGACAGCGTAGAAGCATCTTGTTGTAAATATGTCTTGAATTATGTCTTTGTTTCAGGGTTAGTTTGGTCATTAGACCATTTAGGTGCCCTAGTATTTAAGAAGGCTAAGGCACAGAATATGTAACCTCTTTTGGCATTATGTAGCCCTATTTTG
>JAMKQA010020018.1:0-40381 GCA_024699735.1 Posidonia australis
TAAATTTGGATACTAGAGAGGATGACTTCTATTGGCTTCCTTCAAAAAATAATACCTTAACTGTGAAAGCAGCTTACAATCTTATTAATGATGGGGGCCTCCGTAATGTTTTTTTCAAAAGCATCTGGGAGACTCACTTACCCCTAAAAGTCAAGCTATTTGCATGGTTAGTCATTAAAAATAGGAATTTAACAAAAGAAAATTTATTAAAAAGAGCTTGGACTGGTTCACCACTATGTACTTTTTGTTCTGTAAGCATTGAAAATAATAAGCATTTGTTTCTCAACTGCTCATTTGCAAGGAAGATTTGGGAGTTCTTTTTGGACTCACAGCTTTACCTTGGATTTTTATCTATTGGAGATTTATTTTTATCTACCCCTAATCTTAAGTATTACCTACCATTCTCTGGGTGGACTTTGCTTCTCCAGATCATTCTCTGGTTGATTTGGAAAGAAAGGAATTGTAGGATCTTTCGCAATACATTTAAGTCAGGTTTTTTGATCATTAATGATATTATGTCTCTGATGAAATTTTGGGTGGAAAACCTTGTATCAGGTGTTGAGAAGGATGACATGTTACATTTTGTTTCTGCTATGGGTTCACATCTAGTGGAGCCTCTTATTGCACCTTCTATCCCTTCTTCAAATGACCCATCTGGAGAGGAAACTCAAAATGCCATGCAAGAATGATGATAGCTGCACTAAGTTCAGTAGGAAAAAGAATTTTTTGATGTAATACTTCTATTGCTCCATTTTTGCGATAAATCTGGTGACTGTTTTGTGGCTGAATAGCCTATGGGTTTGTAATATTCATGCTTAAGACAATGTTTCTTATCTGGCATTTGAGCCGAAGAAATAATATCTATCTATCTCAACCGTTAACAAAAAAAAAAGATTTTCTCATTGACTTGCTTTAACAGATTCATTTTTGATATCAAGACTTGGAATATTGTTATTTGCTCTACCATCTGGTCTATTTGGATAGCTAGAAACAATGTTATTTCAAAGGCTCCAGTTCGTCTAGTAAAGAAATATTTTTATTATTTATCGATAATTGATGATTTCAATGTAATTTGTGTATGGACACTTGTTGCTTTCTTTTTCAATGGACAAAACAATGTCTATTTGTTGTAGTTACTTGCATCTAGAGAGTTCATACAAACATTCATGCATACACTTATACAAGATCATGAAAAAAACAAATGAAAAACACATTTATTTGTGGATGAAAAACAAGATCATTCATACAAATAGTTTAAAAACGTTACCTCTGCCGACTGCAATCCAATGAAACCCTCTTTAACTTTAATGAAAATCTCTCAAGACGACCACCCCTTCTAACAATGGACACCTGAAACAAGAGAGTGATTGTTTCACTACAAGGGAAGTGGTACTTGAAAAGGCAAACACTACCCTCACCGTTGACAGAAGGCTTGATTGGTTGATGGATCGGAACCCCGACGACAAGGCAAACACTACCCTCCCTATCAATAAAAAGGTTAGATCGGTTGATGGATCAGGACACGAGCGCTATTCTATGCCACCAACAAGTTATCAATCTCTCTAAAGTTGTAATACAAGGCATCCATTGCTTTGAATACTCTGTAAAGCATAAGCACACACAATCAAACTAGAAACTTGTGGACTAGTGAGCACCAAATGAAAATCATCGGAGAAGACAGAGATAGGACTAGTGGGTATCAAACTTCGGTCTTAACTCTTCATCAACAACAATCTTACACTTCAGACTCTGGTCTCCGTCTCTAGCGATCCAACCTCCATGTCCATGGTCCGTCAATTTCTTTACTTCTAATCCCTCTCTTTTTGGTTTGGATTTTTTGGGTTAAGGATTTTTTTATTATTATCAATTTTTTCTACCTTAAAAATAGATTATTCTTATAATGTAGGAAATCATGATTATATTCTTGACCTTGATTATAACTCTACCCAAGAGTCAGAACAACCCATAAAACACAATCTACAAGAACTAAAAAACCTAGGAAGTAAAGCTCATGGATTTGGGAACATGTGACCTTAGATCCTATAGATTATTGTAAATATTATGGTTCAGGATATACTTGACCTAGGGGTGGAGGTGGAGGTATAGGTCATATTGTTAGACATTTAACAAAATGTATAACTGCTCATAATAAAGATGATAATATAGACTTAAGACAATCTAAATTGCATGTTGGTTCAGGTGGAATAGTTAATTGGAAATATAATGCATAAGAAGCAAAATATGGTGTAACAAAATTTATAGTACAAGATGAACAATCTTTTAACTTTTCTAAAAATTTATAGTACAAGATGATCAATCTTTTAATTTTTCTAAAAATAAAATATTTGAAAGATGTGTACAAAACTATTTAAACCTACAATTTAAAGGCCATTATAGGAATATTATTAAAAATCTAATTTATAATACATTTAAAAAAGATAAAGAAATTTTAATTGGAATGTTTTATAGTTTATTATGTAAAATATCATTAACTTGTGATGTTTGGATAGGTCCGAATAATTTTCTTTATTTATGTTGAACTGCACATTGGATAGACATAGAATGGAATTTGCAAAAAAGATTAATTACTTTTGGACTTTTTAATCATCCACACATTGGAGAAGCTATAGCAAATATTATAAAAGATATTACTAAATAATTTAAAATATATAATAAAATTAATAAAATATCTTTTGATAATGCTTCTAATAATAATGTTACAGTAGGAATATTACAAAGAAATTTAAAACCTATATTTATGTGTAGAACAAGGTTTAAAAGCTAAAAAAATTAAATTAGATGTTCAACATAGATGGAATTCAACATATGATATGTTAACTTCATGTTTATCTTATAGTAACGTATTATAACATATTATACTACAAGATCTAATTATTTATTAAATGATGAAGATTGAAATAATGCTAGTGTAATTCATACATTTTTAAAACCATTTTATACTGCTACTAATCAATTATCTAGTCAATATTGTCCTAATAGTTCTTTAGTTTTAGTTAATTTATTTAATATTACAAATACTTTTCAACAATATAGACAATTCACACAATTTGAATATATTATTAAAATGATGGGAAAAAAATATAATAGTTATTGAGATGAGCCTCTAATGTGGTCATGCTTCGCATTAATCATAGATCCTAGGCATAAATTAGTTAATTGCATGGTACTTATAGATAATATTTTTAATAATATGAATCAAAATAAAAAAAATAGATGGATATAATAATAAAATTACGGAAACCTTATATGTATTATTTGAAGAATATGTTAATAACTATGATGAAAGTAGTTCTAGTACACATTCATTTAGTTTTGTAGGATCACATTGTAGTAGTAGTAGTAATAGTTCATTTTAGAGTAGATTAAATAAGAAAAAGGGAAAATATGTAAAATCAACAACTAGTAATGAATTAGGAAATTATTTAGAATGTCAGTTTGCATTTAGTGATATTGAAATGGATAACTTAGATGTATTAAAGTTGTGGTCTAGTACTGCTGTTAGGTTTCCTATAATTTCTAGAATGATTAAAGATTTATTAACGATTCTAACGTCTACTGTGGCGTCGAAGTTTGCCTTTTTCTGCAGGAAAAAGAGTTTTAAGTGATAGAAGATGTAAGTTATCAGAAAAATCTGTAGAAGCCTCTGTCTGCTTAAAAGATTGGTATAATAGAGTTGATCGTCTACAAAACTTAAACTTAAACGACGAATCAGAAGATGAAGAGACAACTTTAACAAGAACGGGAGCTTCTACTATATATTAAAAAAAATGAATAGATTTCTTTTGTAATGTAATAATAGTAAATGTAAAAAATGTAAATTGTTAAATATCAGAATATCTGATGTAAATGTAAAATTGTAAATTTCAAGTCTTTTTTTGTATATAGGATATTAATGTAAATTTCATTTATTTAATAATAAATAATTTTTTAAATTTAATTATTATTGTAAAATGTTGAATATCTTTTCAAGTTTTTTAATGTATACATTAATTATTTAATAATAAATAATTTTTTTTTTAATTTAAAAATTGATTCATGGATCGACCAAGATCGACTTGGCCCATGGAGCGGCCCATTGGCAGGTTGTGGATAGTGCTGGGCTGAGGTAATTGAAACCCCAGTCCAACCCGTTTATCTAGACAGATCAGGCTAGCTCGATCCAGGCCAATCAGGACCTAATCTTTTGTGGACTAGGTCGACACAGTCCGTCCCGATTTACACCTTTAGTTGTTGATTGTAGTGGTTGGATGCATGGATTGTAATTTTTACTTGGTAAAATACATAAATAATGTAACTTTTGGAGGATAGGTAAGTCAATTCGCTCCATAGTTGCAACAAATCTGCCAAAATCAGTCCAAGTTTCGCGGCATCTGAGCTCAATAAATAGAATAGAATCCGAAGCAACAACGTGAGAAGAAGAAGAAGAAGAAGAAGAATAGAAAAAGGCAAACGAAGGAAGAACAGCACCAATGATTGCAGACTCACTGACACACAACCATTTCTAGGGATCTTCCTTCAGGTCTCATCTCTCCAATGGCATCCTACCACCACCATTTCCTTCTCTGACAGCTGCTCCTCTTGCTCCTTGGGATGAAATCTGGCAGCGGCTGCGTTGGAGTTGGGGTTGGGGCACCAGTTGTAGTAGCAACAACGGCGATTCCTAGGAAGAGATCTTTCCGGATCCCCTGCAGCCTCCTCTTCCTCGTCGCCGTTGCCACCGTCCTCAGCTGCCGCTCCGCTGTACGCCGCTGCCTCACCTACCAGCCGCTGGACAACCCCTGGCCGGCTCTCGTTCCTCCCTGGAACACGACTCTACTCCGTCTGGCTTCCGTGGATGCCAACGAGATGGCGGAGAGGAGTCAGATCGAGGGGCTTCTCGACAGCGCCGGCTACGGCTACGACGGCGAGCCCACCCACCGCTCGATCGTGTCCTGGAGGCGCTTCCATCGCCTCGACGGCGGCCGGAGGGTCTCGAGGTCGGGAAACGGCGGGAGGGACCCGGTTCGGCTGTGGATGAATCCCGCCAGATTCTCCCAGCTCTTCCCGGAGTTCCGCAGCACTCTATGGCATTGGTCCCGGAACCGCCGGTTCGACCCTGGGGTCATGTCCGAGCTCGTCAACCTCGTCAAGCGCCCGATTGACCTCCACCGTGTTGGTGTTCCTCCTTCCAACCAAACGCAACGTCGGTACGGGTCCTGTGCCGTCGTCGGTAACAGCGGGATTCTGCTCAAGCACGATCATGGTGGTCTCATTGACAGCCATGATTTCGTTATCCGGCTCAATAACGCAAGAACAAATGGTTATGATCGCAATGTTGGTAGCAAGACCAGCTTGGCTTTTGTCAATAGCAACATTCTTCATCTATGCGCTCGCCGGGAGGGGTGCTTTTGCCACCCTTACGGGGCTTATGTACCGATGCTCATGTACATATGCCAATCTGTTCATTTCTTGGACTACATTATCTGCAATGTGTCGCACATGGCCCCCTTGTTGATAACCGACGCGCGGTTCGACATGATGTGCTCGAGAATTGTGAAGTATTATTCTCTCAAGAGGTTTCTTGATGAGACGGGAAAGTCCCCCGGGGAGTGGTATAAGGTCCATGATGCTAAGATGTTTCATTATTCATCGGGAATGCAGGCTGTCATGCTTGCGGTGGGTATCTGTGATCAAGTTAGCATTTTTGGGTTTGGGAAGTCGACGGAAGAGAAACACCATTACCATACCAACCAGAAGGCGGAGCTTGACCTTCACGACTATGAGGCGGAGTATGCTTTGTATCGTGATCTCATTGAGAGATCGCAGGTAATACCATTCCTTGCTGACTCAGGGTTTAAGGTTCCTCCTGTGGTTATGTATCGTTAACTTTTGAGGATGGATTGAATGTTGGCTTTGGATATTTTAGCTAGTTCTTTCATGAATTTGTAATTTGCCATGGAAAGAAAAGACGGAAGAGGAGGTGAAGGAGAAAGACCATTTGGGATTCCTTACCTTACAAACCAAAGGAGTGTAAGGCATTTGCTAACGTAAAATTGTAGCCTGGTTTCAGATTTTTAGTTTGATTTTGTTATAAATGACAACAACCTGTGACAATGTGATTGCTGACTACTATTGAAACATTTTCTCTGGCTGTCTATATTACTTTGATGCTTGTAAATAATATGGAATTCTTATCACTCAAAAAAAAAAAAAAAGAACTCTTGGTTTCAATTGATTAGATGTTGTTATGCGCTGGTTGATCTTTTCTGTTAATGTTATATTGTATGTGTTCATATATTAAACCATTTATGGCATTGTGTATGCATCCTACTTGACTGACGTGCACAGAACATAAATAGTCGTTGTGTATGTGGTTTTTCATCTGGTTTAAGCTGATACATGGTGAATGTTTCTGGTAATTTCTTCAATAATATGATTCCAATTAAGAGCTTTATTCTAGTGGTTTATGTGAAATTGATTATCATCTTTCACATCTAATGAAGTAACACATATAATAAATCACATTTTCTATCTCTTCTCGCAACATAACCAAATGCCCTTCATGCTAACATCCATCTCAATGTTGTGTTGCTGTAATGGACTAATAAATTCTTTCTGTGAGTGGTTGTATTTTAAAATAACTTGCCAATGACTCTGTAAATGTATTCTTATAAACATTTTCTACCATTGTAATCCTTTTTTTTTCAGAGGTTTGCCTATTGTTTAATACTAGTTCATACTGAATCATGGAATAAGTTTCCTCTAGTCCCATACACTAACTTCCGCTGATGGATTGGATATTTCCTCTAGTTATTAGTATTTTGTGCAATTGTAATTGCCTATTAAGGGGAAGAAAAAGGGGGGGAAAATATCAAACTAAAGAGAGTAGCTATTTGTTGTAAGCTCTCAATTTTTCGACCTACTTTCAACCTACACCAGTGGAAGGAATTTAGGACGTTATCAATTTAATATTGTAAAATGGCTTCTGATTGATGGCTCATATTCAATGGAAGGGGACAATAAGCTTGCTAATAGCCTAATGGTTTGATCTCTAAACGCCACTGAAGCCTTTCCTCCTGTATCTACAGGTACTATATCTGATATCTGTGAATAAAACCACATTATCAGTCTCATTCCTATTGATTTCTGTTTTTGTTATTTTTTGTTGTTCCATCTTTCCTTATTCTGCTGAGTGATCTTTACTTAATATTACGCCCATGTGTTTTCACATATGGAAACTAAATAATGACTTTACATTTCTGCTGGCTATCTTGACAGACTTGAACAAGACAATTAATTGCACCCTTCAGCATCTGCATCAAGTTAAGTTCATTTATATCGCAGGGAAGAATGATTTCTGCATCATGCATGTTATACTAAATTACAGTAATGTTTTCTGTTCAGGCTATTAGCTGCAGTATGTCATGTTAAGAGAAAACAACTGTTTTGAATTAGTATCTAGTAATCATTGAGAGTGTATCCATTGTCTATTTTCTGAAGAACCTTTACTTTTTTTATCAGCTGTTCATAAGAAATTACTGCCAATATTTGCCTGTTAAGTGCACAACGCAACTTTCTAATCCGGGATATTCCTATTGGAAAGGTACTCAGCGCTCAATGTTTGCTTGCTGGGGGTAATTCCTTTTTTTTTAAATTATCAATTCCTTGTATAACATTTCAGCTATAGCACTAATTTTTTGTTTTCTTGCGTCGCAGCTTTGAAAACTGTTCAGTATAAATTTGGAATTGGTTCTATTCCTTTTACTTGTTGGTGTTAAGCAAGCTGATTAATCAGACATGCTTGATTTTATTGGTGCGTGCTGATTGCAATCATTGGTCCAAGAAAGGCTCTCATAGTTGTGTACATACAAAATTTTTTAACAGCAGGTAAATTTTTTTCCTCTATATATGATATGAGATTTATTTGAGTGAGATCAACAACTTGGATTGGATGTTATGGATGCTTCCAGTAATCGCTTGCCATGTCAATTGCTTGGCGCACCAACTCTGCATTTATCTTGCCATAATCATATTCTTTAGCAAAAGAGCTTCGAACTTCTCTCACGATGACTTACGTTCTTTCCACTAATTTGTTCTTATCATGTTTGGCATGCATGCTGAACATGAGTTGTGATTATTCCATCAGAAAATTCCTAGGAAATTTGTGGTGAAAATCTTCATTTCTGAAGAACTCTGCACAAAGAATTCGTTGCATAGTCGCATTTCACCTTGAAAGATTGAACCCGGAATTCTCCCTTACAAGATTGCATCCAACATCCCTGCGTATCACAAAGAACATCAAATGAATCAAAGGGCTGCAAATATACTCGGTAAACTAGGAAAACTCTAACAGCAACTTCACAGAAGTGCGAGGATAGTTGGGCACTTGGTAACGGAGCAAGAGAAGAATGTCTTCCCTTAAAAAGAAACACCTTTAAATCATATGATGATTTGGAATATATTTTCTCATTTGCTTTCCTGTCCCTTTAAAACATGCAATAAAAAATCCTTTATTTTCCACGTCAGATGGTGAAATTGAGAGGAAAATATTTTACTTTTATATTTATGGATGAGCATGAGTAGACATGGAAAACGGGTCGGGTCGGCCCAGGCCTGCCTCGGCTCGGGCCATGGGCCGTGTCGGGCCCAAGGCCTGTTGCGCCCGGCCCGTTTTCCATGTCTAAGCATGAGGTTAGAGTTTCTAAAGGTGTTTACTGCCAACTGATAGAGGATATACTCCTTACCTCCCATTTTGGAGAAAAACGTTGGGAATTTCTAATATTCACTTTTGTTTTCTTTAACTTTTTTTCTTCTTCTATTTCTTCTATAAATATTCTTTCCTATCTCTCATTTTTACACAATTTTCTACTTTTTTCTCTATTTTCTACTACAACATTATCATTCTCTTAAACGTTTTCAAATTCTCAATTGGAGAATTCAAGTTTTGACTCTGAACTTTGTCACAACGTCATTTGACTTTAGACTCTAGACTTTGACTCTTGACCTCCACCGATAACAATAAAATTTCTTTACTTTTAATTCTTTCAATTTCTCTACTTCTAATTCTTCTATTTTTTTTGTTATTGATTTTTAAGGTCAAGGATTTTTTTTATTATTAATATTTTTATAAATTATAATGACATATCCATATGAAAATATCTCAAGTTAAGAATACATTCCAATGCAAATGAAAATAACACAATCCAATATCATATACAGAGATGATGGTTTCTACTATGGATAATGAATATATTTTTTTGTAAAAATTTTAATTTATATTGATTTAATAATTGTAAATGTAAAAATCTAAAATGTTGAATATCTTATGTAAAAATCTAAAAATTTTAATTTATATTGATTTTTTATTTATATATCAAATATTTAATAATAAATAATTATTTTTTCAATTTTTTTTAAAATAAACAGACCAATCGAGCCCGTCTGGCCTGGTCATGTGTGGAATTGAAGGGTTCAGTAAAACCATCTCAAACACCTAACCAACCAGACCCAGCTCAGACCCGTACTAGGCCTAACCCAGCCAAGTCCACCCCAGTTCAGGCCGGATCGGGCTGCATAACTGACGGACCGAGTCGGCCCGACCCGGCGCCGTTTACACCCTGGGCGGCTTGTGCCTGGTCTACCCGCATATATATTATAAAATATGGAACGCCTCAAAACAGCCCAAGAGGGAGCCGGACTTCTTCTTCTGCTCATCGATCAACCCCCCAGCCAGCCAAGATGCAGGCTGCCGCGGCTCGATCGTCCACCCGATTCCTGAAGAATCTCGCTTCCGCTCACCGCTCCACCACCATCACCTCCCCCTCGTTCGGACGAGTAAGATTTCTTTCTGGTTTTTTTTAGGTGGTGATTTGAGGGTTTTGTTTGTGGATTGATTGCCCAGTGGCATGCCAATGAAGGAATTGGGATCTGGGGAGGAAATATAAGATCGACGTTAGTTCTCATTTCTTATTTGTTATGCACATGATTAGATTAGATTATACTAGATTATTTTGTGAGGCGATGATCCTAAACTGACTGTTGGTTTGGTATGACTGCATTTATCATTTAGTCCATCTAATAAATTATTTTTATCTACCAAGGATTATTTATTAGCATTTAACATGCCTACAAGGGAAGATCCATGCCCTTCATGCAATTCCGTGGCTGCAGTTTATGGATAGGTGGCTGAATTATTAAACTGAGGAATCAGAAATCCCGAAATTTTTCGTTCACTAACGCCCAAAATTAACAATTAATGATGTTTTTGCGTTGAGTCTAGTCAAATAATTTGGAAATAAAGAAAGTTCCGTGAATTTGATCTTCTTTGAATGCGGGCCATCAGTCCTCTGCAAGTGCTTAGAAGTTGGAAGTGCAGTAACAGTTTTGTAGAATACCTTAGCATGTCATCTTCTTTCTGTCTTGATGCAAGATATTATCATATCTTCCAAGGGGAAAATACAAAGAAGTTAATTCATACCACTAATATAAACTTTGAAAAAGACCACTGAGTGTAGATAAGCAAGTTGATACATTACATGCAGATTGACATTGTGAAACAGTAAATGGACTTGGTGAAGTCAAAATTTTGGAGTTTGCATTCGAATGACATTTCATGATCTTGCCAATGTATTAGGAATCTGGGATTTGCGATATTAATGCTTTGTTGCTGACTTTAGCAGCAGTTGTATGATAATGTTTCATGTAATGGCTCACCATTTAATCTCGAACAGAAGACTTAACTATACATTTGTGGCACCAAGTTCAGTATTATTTTATTTTGGAAGGAGAAACCATATCTTCTTTATGTTATCAATTTTTTACCAAAAGTTCTCTCATTTATAGAGTTGTTTATAAGGATGTAAATGGAGTGAATATGGTGCGAATCCGCCAATATCCAAATTTAAATCCGAAATTTTCCATTTGTATCCAAATGGATGTTAATTTTAACATTCATATCCTAATTCGTTTGATACATTTGAATTTGAATATTATCGTATCCGATCAAAAACAGATAAATCCGTATTTGTATCCATTAAACATTTGATATCAGATATCCTAATTATCTGAAATATAGTTAAATATAAACAATAAATATTATTAATTAGATCAATTAACCATATGTTATACGTGAAACTTAAATAAAAATATAAAATTAAAACTGGAGATATGTAAAGATAATTGATTACTTATATATTAGATGGATTCAGATATGGATATGGATGCAAATATTTTATGAATACATATATTTTTTTGGATACAAAATTTTCGAATCTGATGTATCAACATTCGATTCGAACCGAATGTTTTTGGATTTTTTTTTTCAGATTTGAATTTGCTGTCAGATTTTTTCGGATAAAAATCTGAGAATTCAGATTTTGAATTTCGGATATCCATTGACACCTCTACAAAGGTATGCATATATGATAAAGAAGAATGTCTACAGTATGCAAATTTAAGATTACGGTCATGTCAACCTCTCGTGTGTTTCTCAGGGATTTGCTATAGTTAATGGAGGTTCCTGTCATACTATTTCGGTCACCTTAACCTACAGTGATTTATGATAACTTTTTTATTTTTAGTATTTGTCCAATGGATTTCATATTCGTTCTTTTACACCAAACAGGTGATACCTGCCAATTTTTCCACTGCAGCTGAAACTAAAAAGGTGAATCTAAAAAACAGACCATTGTCTCCTTTCCTTTCTCAAAAGAGGCCAGAGAAATCATCCACTTTGTCAATTGGTGAGAGGATGGTGCTGATTACGCTTGGATTTGTTGTGCTGCCAGCACCTGAAATTGCTAAGCTGTCCTTGTTTATATATTGATATCCTTGACTACATCTTACAAGGTGGGTCTTCTTGTTTGTATAAGTGAATAATGATGGCACTGATCACTTTCTAAACTGGTTGTTTCTGTTTCTCTCCATTTTGCACATTCTCGTGTATAAATTTCTTGAAGTTATATGTTAACAATCACAAATTGCTTCTACAGAGCTCTTCTTTGTTGTTTGTTGTCATTGACAGAGTTCTTTTATTGAGGATTTGCATATTGTCATTGATGGATATAGGTTTGAGCTGCAGGAGCTGATGCAGTGTTAAATTTTCAAGCGTTGGCCTTTTACAATTCCACAATTAATGTAATTTTTGTCGATTACTTTGCTCACCAAGAGCTACTGTTGTATTGGAAGCATACCAGTGATACAACTTATTCACGGAATGATTCGTTAAGATATCTAGTACTTTGTAATACCTCGAATAAATGAAAACAAAAGAAAATCTGAAGTTGGATCATTCATTGTTGGAGTTTGATATCTGTCCCCCTTTGAAAAGGATAAGAAATACATTTCTCTTACCTGTAATGGCGTCATTTGTTTTTGTACTCTTACCTAGTCAGGCATCTGTTATCCTTTCTCGTCTGTGTTGGATCTAATAGTAGTTCATTTTTGCCAAGTTGCTTTTATATTAATCTCTCTAACTACGCACTAACATTCTTTGGTTGTACCATACTTCTATGGCTGCATTTATTAACCTTCTACTCTCTAGTATAGATTTCATACAGAACTTACTTTTAGATGGTAGAGATTAACTTTAGATGGTAGAGATTAACAAAATTTCTGGAATAAGGGTAACTGCCGGTACAGTACAGTACAGCATTTACTAACCCCTAATTGAGTAATGGAAAACTAGTCTTCTTGTCTTGGGCCCTTGGCTGGAAAGTGAAGATAAACCCACAGGAATAGAGGACAGAGTCTTCTTGTCTTTGGATGGCTAGGATCTTCTCACATAGGTGGAACCATTGTTAACTATAATGAAGAGGGGATGGAACTATAAGGATTTTTTTTTTCTTCTTTTGCTCACGATGGATCTGGATCATTTGGCATGTGGGCTTTAGGAGCTTTCAACGATATACTTCCCTGCAGGTCTTTCTTACCCTGCTATCAAAATGTAAAGATTATATTCCTTCTTTCAAAATCCAAAACTTCCATTGAAGGGCTTCTGGTTCCAAGCAAACACCTTTCCTGCTTCCTATCAAGTCATTCTACAGAGTAAGATAGAGGGGTTCTTTCAAGTAGAACAAAAGGATAGGAGCAGGATCTACCTGTCTTTTCCACCACTGCAACCTTTGTCAAACTTAGATATGCACGTCAACTTTTCTCATACATACCAAAAAGAAATCCACTTGGGGATATAGGATACTCATTATATTTGCCCTAAATACAACATATGTGCCGCTGAAAGGACGAACATCCACTGGAAGTTAAGTCTGTTATGGTGATAGGAATGACAACAGAAACACCCTTGTTCTGAAGCTGACATGAAGTTTACTATGACATATGTTAAAAGAAACCCAACTGTGAGAAGTGCTAGGAAAAAGTTACTCCAAAAGAAGTAGGGAAAGAAGGCTAAGGAAAGCTGTTTGACTTATTACCAACTTGGGAATGGTAAATTAGTGTTCAGAGGTGTACTCGAATGCCCATTATTTTTCTTTGGCATGCAGACTAGAGGAGACATGAGAATGAGAAGAAGAGTCTCTTGAAGGGAGAGTTTCAGATAGATAGATAAGAGTAATGAAAGAGAAAGGCGCAGAAAGGGCGGTAAGGATTAAGGAAAATAAAGATGAAGAAAGGACGTGTACATTCATGAAAACCCTAACCCTAGTAATGTCACGAACATGATCCCATATGGATGGTTGCAGGAGACAATTTACTGCACAGCCAGCAAATTATTTCAGTTTGCACAGAGAGGAAGAGGAGGCCACTTGTGGTGGTATTATTATTAGCTTTTGCCATCATTTTGGTTCAGACCCCAAACCAGTGTCGTTATTATTATTTTGGACGGGATGCGTGAAGCAGCCTTCTCTTCTTTACCCTCGTTTACTCGTCTTCTTGCGCTCGCCCTTTATCTTCCCCTCATTTACTTCATGGTTATCAAAGTGGATATGAAAAGTGGAAACCTTATATATTTCATATACTTTTCTTTTGAGTTTTTTTACTCAAATATCATTATTAAAAGTAATATTTTCATCAATATCTTCCCTACACTTAAAATTTTATGTATATATTTTAAAACTCAAAAATCTAATCAATATGCACCTAACGTGTATAAGTCAGTTGAGTCTCTGTATCTAATCATAATTAACTTATACGAAGAGACTAACTTATCTTTTGTCTAATAAAAAACCTAACTAGTCTCCCAATTGACTTGCATTGGTTCCACGATTTACTTGCGTTGTGGTCCCCTGATTCTCTTGGAAGTATTGGTTGCTGTCGTTGTCGAGTACTATCAAACGATCATCACCGTTGAGAACAACGAGATCGATGGTAATCGATGCTGTGGAATCAGGACGTTGACGGTAGAGCTTGATCGTGGAGGACGACCAACAAAGATCGGCAAATTGAGGCTAGTATCATAATATTTTAGGAGTTTATTTGGAACCATCCTAATAGATTATTGCTTAAGATGATTTTACTATTTAGGATTTGAGATTAGGTTCTTCTTGGTTGCAGTTAGGATTTCTTACGATTTAGGGTTAGAATTAGGATTAAGGTTCTGACTAATTGTGTTTACAATCAATCTAATTAAGGTTTACATGTTTTGATACTAAAATTAACAAAGGATTTTTTGTTCCTTAATGAAGTTTTATCGATTTAACAGTTAAAGTTAGGATTTTGACCGATTGTGTTTACAATCGACCTAATTAAGATTTATATGTTTTGATACTAAAATTAACATAGGATTTTTTATTCCTTAATTAGGTCTTATCGATTTAACAATTAGGATTAGGATTTTGATTGATTGCATTTACAATCGACCTAATTAAATTTACATGTTTTGATATTGAAATTAACATAGGGTTTTTTGTTCCTTAACCAAGTTTTATTGATTTAACAGTTAAGATTAGGATTTTGATCAATTGTATATGTAATTGACCTAATTAGGATTTACATGTTCTATTTTTGCAATGAACTTATGGTTTTCTTGTTAATTGCATGTTATGATGTTAATTGAATTTTTTAAGTGTTAATTGTGGCTTAGTTAATTTGTTAATTACATGTTAATTGAATTATTTTAAGTGTTAACTGTGACTTAGTTAATTTGTTAATTGCTTACTATGATTGTATGTTAAATGTATTACATGTTTAGTTAAGTGTAGCGTTGTTAATTTTGTCATTTTAGGTCACTATTAGAAGATGATCTTATACTTAAGATTTCACATAGAGGTACAATGGAAGACAAATAAGGATGGGATGACTTTGCCTTTTTTTTTTTACCAAAGACAGAGAAGGTTTTATCATTAGTAGAAATTATGCAAACTTAGCCATGATTTGGGAGACTATGGGTAAGGTGGTAGATATTGAGATCACTTAGTCTTTTGTTGTCTACTCCAAGATACCACAATTGAAGGAATATATACAATTACTTTATAAATTAGATGTCGTACAAAAGTTTTCTTTGAAAAACCTAAAGAAGATTATAGACTTATATGTCACAGTAGAAGAGACTGGATCTCTATTGTAACGTGAGGCCACTAAAAGTAAGACACTAGTGACTAGGAAGGGTGGTAAAGGCAAAAAATGAAGTGCATTGAGCTTGCATTTAAGGACAATGACTCTTCTGATTCTATATAGGTTTATAATGATCCTGGTAAGGAAGATGAGTATGACTCAGAGAAGTTTGAAGAAGAGTTTAAAGAAGACTATGAAGAAGAGTTTGTAGAAGAAAAGTTTGAAGAACTTTTTCAGATTGAGAAAGGTATAAAAGAAATTCCTCAGATGTCACAAGTTCCTGTGGAGGTTCATCCAAAAGTTAGTGTGAAGGAAGAAGATGACTTCACACCACTTGAAGAGGTTATTACAGGTGTTAATTTGAATAAGCAACTAGATGATGGAAGTCAGGATGAATATCCTGATTAGGTATAGTCAGAAAATAGCTATCATACATTGCAAAGCAATTAGAGTGATAATGAGTATAAGGAATCTGAGTTTCATATACCAAACCAAGGTGGACCCTCCATCTCAGTTTATATGGAGACGCCAAACATGACTAAGAGGGTAAAATATGAGAATATCTATCAGTTTAAGCTAAAACTTAGGCAGTACAATATCATTAATGAATGTAAAGTAAAATACATTAAGAGTGAACCTAATTGCGTTACTATTAGTTGTGCAGACATGAATTGTAAATGGAGATTACATGCATCTAGATTAACTGATGAGGTCACATTTCAAGCTAAAGTGACCAATAAACTTCATACTTGTTCATCTATAAACAAATGTGGCAATAAGAATGCATCCAAGTATTGGATTGTTTCTAAAGTAAAGCCATAGTTGAAGCTTGATGGTAATCTTAGAGTAAAGGATTTATTTGCTAGATTGTTGGAAAGGTACCATATCTAGCTACCTTATCATAGAGTGTGAAGAAGGAAGGATATTGCTATAACAAAATTACATGATAGTTGAGAGGATCTGTACAACCTTGTTTCTAACATGATTGTTGCTTTAAACAACTAAATCATGGAAGCACAGTCAAATATGAAGTTGATAAGTTCTATAGATTTCAGAGATTATTTGTTTGTTTAAAGGTCTACAAAGATGGTTTCCTTGAAGGATGTGGGTCCCTTTTTGGGTTAGATGAGTGCCATTTGAAGACAAAATACAAGAGAGTTCTACTTGTAACAACTGCATTAAATGGAAATTATGGCATGCTTCTAGTAGTTTTTTACATTGTAGACTCTGAGAGTGGAGACAGTTGGAGGTAGTTTTTAAAGTGCTTAAAGGAGGCACTTGGATCTATGAATGAGATAGTCTTTTTGTCTAATAAGTGCAAAGTTCTAGAGGAGGGTGTACAGTCATAGTGGCCACAAACTAAGCATAGGACTTGTATGAGGTATCTTTACAAGAATTTCAAAAAAGATTTTGGTGGTGATCACTTAGAGTAGTTGATCCGGAGTGTCGCTAGAACCTACACTTTTGATGCATTCAACTAATTTATAAAGAAAATAAGGGACGATTCATAGGGACATATCAGTATTTAATAGAAGTTGAAATTGAGGAAAAATATTGGTCTAGATTTCAATTTGGTGAGTCTGCAAAGTATCACTATATAACAAACAATGTATCTAAGTCATTTAATGCATATATAGGAGAAGCAAGATGGAAACCTATAGTATCATGTGTAGATGTAATAAGACAGAAACTAATGAAAGGAATGTATATTATACAGAAGAATGTAAAGAAATAGACTGATACTCTTGTACCATTTGGCATTTGCAAGGAAATACCTTATTAAGATATCTAGAAGTTTAAGAGAGTTTTTAGTTCTTAGAAGCTCAGATTATAAAGAAAAAGTGGTGGGGCCTGATATAAGATGCATAGTAAACATTAAGGAGAGGTCTTACACTTGTAGGGTGTGACACGTCATTGTGTTGCCATGCACACATGCTGCATCTTTCATATGTTTTATTAGACAAGTGAAGTGGGAGAACTATGTAAATGATTGCTACACAACAGCAACATATTTGAATGTTTATAGGGATGGAATCAGTCTAATGCTAGATAAGTCACTATGGGAGAAGTCTAAAGGCAATCTATAAGTTAAGTATTTAGAAATCAAACCACAAGTTGGTAGGTCTGAGAACAAAAGAATCATAAGTAAAGATGAGAAGTTAGGTGGTCATGAAATCAGAAGGCAGCATAGGTGTAAGAAATGTGGAATACTTGGATATAGAATGAAAATGTACTTGAGCATAGAATGAAAACATGTCTAAAGAAAAATGACTCACTAACAAGTTCTGACCCACCACTACCATTTGTAGAAGCTAGATTAAAATACAAACTCTATCTTTTCAATTCTATTAAAATCTTTTTTCTTTTCATACTTTTATGTTTAATACATTATCTTTATTTACATGTGTTTGTAGTGAACCACCATCTAGGAAGAAAAGAAGGAGACTAAGTAACCCAAACAAAGCTTTCAGGATAAGGAAGAAGGATACAATGTTAATTGTAGAAGATGGTTTATTTGTTAACATGGCTGACTTACTAAGGCAAAGAAGGGTGAGATCAAAGGTGCAGAGGGATAATCTATTCTCTTGTTCCCCTAAACTGGCAAGTAAATCAAGACCAATGTAGCAACAAAGGCAATAATAATCAAGTTGGTTCTAAGGTGGTCATGTTCTACAATATTTCTCTTCTCAAGCTTGGTTCAGATTGCATCAATAGCAACATCAACAGTAAGAAGTTATCGAGGGTTCTTCTCAAGAACAACAACATCAAAAATAGAAATAGTAATAGACCAATTCAAGTCATATGTAGGTCGTAGATGAGTGATTTGGGATATAAGTCATATGCAATAACGGTGATTTCTACAGGAGCAACAATTGTTTGACTATGATCTTTATTGGGATGGAAACAATGTTAGTGGCTAATGCGATTTATTGAGATTTAAACATTGATCTAAAGATCGCCTAATTGTCTGATAGATATACAACTGAACTTTCTAATGGTCTTTCTGTATAGGTCTTTCTTTGTGATTTAAAGATAACATAATAGTCTTTCTTTGTAGATCTATACATGTGTTTGTTTCAATGTTTTTGATCTACAGATAGCATAATGTTTCAACTGTTAGCTATATGTGTTTGTTTCAATGTCTTTGAGATCTTTATATGTGTTTATTTCAAGGTTCTTTCTTTGTAGCATAATGGTCTTTCTTTATTCAGATTGAAACTTGAAGATAGATTGAATCACAACTGTATTTCAATTGAAGATTTTTTTGAGATCTTTTTGATATACAACTGAATATAGCTAATGGTTTCAATTTTTACCGTGTTTGTTACCTGAAATTTTAGGTTTGATAGATATACTTTCCTTGTTAACAAGGAAATGCAATCATTTCTCACTAATATAAGAAAATTGATTATACATTCAATATGTACGAATAGGTCTAGTTGGTGCTTCTTTATTATTTTGCTAGCCATAACCTACAAAACCTTACATTGAATATTTGAATCTTTCTATTGAATTTTTAAATCTTTTTAATGTGTTTGTTTCAATTTTGAATCTTTTTATTGATACATTGATTTAAGGAGACAATACATCGACCACTTGATTGTTTTACACAGCACACTTAATTGTTCCATTGATTGTTATTTATACACAATACATCGAATACTTGAAAATATACAATATACTTCAAGTGCACGCCATTACAATTGAAATAGGAAGAAGGACAAAAGTTACAAGTATGTGTAAATACAATTTTTTCACTTCTACAACAATAACTTTGTTTCATCACATTTTTCTTCAATTATAACTAGTTTCATCAATATCAACTTGTCCATTGATGAAGACTCGTATAATAGCTAAATACGTTGTAAGTAAACCCTTCTTTTACTTATATTCTAACTTGGACACCTCTAAAATCTCCTATTTTTTAAACCTTCCTAAGAAAACTTGTATAGTCGATATAGCTTGTTGTAATGGCATCTTAGTGGTTAGAGGCCATGTGCCTGCACAGACGATAAATCCATTTTTGTGGACATAGACGTTAGGGAGGAAGAAGAAGAGAAACAAGAGGAAAATGAGGACAAAGAAGACGAAGGTGATCGGTGAAAAGGAAGAAGGGAACCTTACTTGATGGTTGTTGGCAAAAAGAAGAAGAAAACCTTGTTTGGTAATCGATGGAGAAGAAGAAGAGAACAATGCTTGATGGCCGACAAAGAAGAAGAAGAGAACCTTACATGGTGACTGCTAAAGCGGAAGAAGAAAACCTTACTTAATAAGACTAGATAGTAGATGAAGGTGACTATCAAAGAGGAACACTTGGAATAGGAGAAGAAGAGAAGATGGAGAAGGAGAAGATTAAAAAAATAGACAAAGAATTGATGACTTTTATACAAAAGTCATAAAAATAATGTAATTTCATAAGAAATTAACATGAAATCTTAATGTCGTTTGAGGTTAAATTAACTGAAGTATATACAAGTAAGATTTTCAAATTTTTAAATATATACATGTAATTTTCAATATAAGAAAGATATTAACAAAAATACTACTTTTAACGTCGATATTTGAGCAAAAAAAATCCTTTTCTTTTTTATTGTTTGATAACTTAATGTCTTTCTTCCACCTTTTGAATTTTACAAATAGTGTACCTACCATTCGTTTCATTCAGGTTTCAAAATAAACCAAGCAAGCTACATATTATAAATTTACTCACATTGGTCTATGCCTTTTCGAATCTTAATCGTGAGTAATGAAATACAACCACGTATAAACATTAGTCTGGTTTTTCGTGCTCGAGAAAAACTAAACCCCCGCGAGATGCACTCGAGAGGCCTGAAACCCTCGCGCCGCCGCAGATCATCTTGCAACCACCGCGCTTTGCTCCACAAGGCGACCGATTTCGACTGGCCAGCTTTCAAGAGGCACCTAGTCGAAGATGACTCTTTTGACGAGGAGGTTCTCCTCCGACAGCCGCTCAGGTAGGCCAAGTCTTCTCCTGCTATCCCCTTTTCCCGCACTCAGGTACGCACCTCTGGGAAGAGATGTTCTTCCTCGTGTGCTGCTTCTCCATCTCCCTCACCAGGTTCCTTCTCGTAACGTATGGGCGGGGAGGAGTGACAGAGGGTTTCTCGTTTTGCTTGCCTTGGGCGAGGTCGTTTCGCATTGTTCCATTTTGAATCAGATATGATTCGACTCGGGACATCCCCAACAAATCGGCTGGATCTGGTGCTCGATAAGCTTTTTATCCAGCCCTGCTTCCTTCTTGTTGGTGGCATTTCCTTTCCGAATGTGCTTTAAATATGACATTGGATTTTGACATTACTTTGTTTAGATCAAATACTTCCTTTACATTTGTTTACTCGTGTCGTACTTTTGGGAATGATCACTGCCCAGAACGAC
Source organism: Posidonia australis (assembly GCA_024699735.1). NCBI lineage: Eukaryota > Viridiplantae > Streptophyta > Magnoliopsida > Alismatales > Posidoniaceae > Posidonia > Posidonia australis. The sequence goes on from JAMKQA010020018.1 coordinate 20,902, forward strand.
ATTTTGATTCGTGTTCTGCTTCTAGCAGAACCCCTGCTTGTGATTTTGAATCGAAGGAGAAGAATAGCTCAGTTTCTTCCCTTCTTGACTCCTCTGAGCCAGATCACCCTATAAGCTGGTCCCATGATCGATTAAACCCCCCTTCCCCGACCGTTCCCTGGTCGGTGCTGCCCTCGACGTCGGCGCTATCACTAGGTTCGGCCGTCGACCACCCGATCGGTGATTCTCCCTCTTCCCCCTGGTTTTCCTCGAGGGTGGATTCCCGAGGGTCTAACATCGACATCAGGATGCCTAGCAACGCCTCGTCTTCTGTGTGGTCTTACACGAATTACACGCCACCTGTGTTAATTAATCCACACGTTATCAGTCAGCTTCCTCATACAGCTAATAACGCGATTAGGAGAGAGCCTAATCTCAACCCTGGTGCTGATTACATGACCCTTCTTTTGTCGTGTACACGCAACCATCCCCAGGACGGCTATGTCGACTCTGCCATTAATGCTTGCAGCATCCCTCTCTCCCACTTTTTGAACCCTCCTCCGCATTGTTTATTATCGAAGGACACTCTCTTTCCCGTCAATGGGGTTACGTGCGAAACGGGTAAAATCCCTGGTGTAGAGATTTGGTCTGACAACTGCAATTATTACTTCCCTCGGTCTCCCGCCCCTTCCCCTTTTGCGAGACACTCTAGTTGCCTTTCCAATAGGTTCTCTGCTCTTTCCTCCTTGACTCACCCCCTTATCACTGACTTTTCTAGTTTCTCTGAGTTGGAATCGAGACCTTACCCAACTCCCTCTCCTCTCTCTTCGGGCGACTGGCAGGTAGTTACCAGGAAGAAGCCCGCCCTACCAAGAAATGCAAGTTTGCAGGGCTTTGTTTTAGATGCAAATCTTCTGATCATTCCGTGGCTATCTGTAAATTTGTCCAGGCACATCACGCCACCTCCTCTGGACCCCCTGACATGGCTAGTCTATCACAGCATTTTTCGACCATCTTGCCTCCCTCTTCGGCGGTTTGTGACCACCTCATGGTACTTTCGTGAAGTGCCATTGTTACATCCCACTCTCCACAACTTACTAAGGAAACCTTAGTAGACCATATCAGGACCTTCTGGCTCTACTCCTCCGAGGTAGAGGTGCAATTATTCTCTCCTGGAATGTACTTATTAGTATTCCCCTATTCCACGATAAGAAATGACTATCTTAACCAATTTGGAGCATCTCTGCAAACGATCTACACTTCCTTTATACCCTGGTCCTCGAACTCCAGCGCAGTTCTAACTTTAAAGGAAGAAGGGGTATGGCTCCGTCTTGAGGGTATTCCGTATCACCTTTGGAACATTGATGTCTTCCACCACATGATCTCTGATTTTGCTGAGCTATTGGAAGTAGACCTCTCTGTGGATTCGACTAAGTTCCTTGGCTACTCCAGATTTAGAGTAAAGATTCACCCTGACAAGGAAATCCTCGATTGTCGTTTTTTTGCTTTTTGGCAACCATGTCTACCCCATCAAATACCGGAGAAACTGGGACCTATGTGCCCCTATCCCTACATCCTCCCTTGCTCCCACGGGTCCCTTCCTTGCCTGGCCTACAACCTCTTCTCCCTCTGCCTCTGGCTCCATGAGTCTTCACCCTAATCGTAAATCTTTTAAGACGAACAGGGGTTAGAGAGGTGGCAAAGGAAACAAGACCTCTAGGGGAGGCAAAAATGTCTGGAAGAGACCCATCAGCCCTGCTTTCTGCCCCTGTGCTATCTCTACAGGCATTTTACCCACTCCAACACCTATTGTGGAGGCTGAGCATGACTTACCAGCTCACCCACACTCCCTCTCCCCATCAACTGAGCCTCACTGTATGGGTGACGAAACTTCTAAGTTTGTGGCGGTAGAAATTAAGGCTCGCAATCTATCCATGGCCAAATTCAAGAAGGTCTTGGTTGTCTTTGATTGTTTGGAGAAAGATGACCTGAGTGGCCCTTCTGAGGTTGCTTCAGAAACCCAGCCACCAACCCCCATGCATCCCCCAGATACTTTTACTGCTTCTACTTCCTCAAATGACATGCTAGATTCTAACTCATTACATTCTGGGTCTGTATTATCTGATTCTCCTTTAACTGCCTCTAAGGATAGCTCTGATATCTTTCTGGAGGATACTCTCATTTAGGACTCCTATAATCAGTTTATTACCTTCTGTGGTAATATTGGTATTTCCCTTTAATCCACTGAAGAGGCTAAGAATTTTCTTAACTTTGTTAGAACGAAGCAAGGACTGCCCCGCATTGATTTAAACATAAATCATAACTTAACTGAGAACTTCGCTTCTCTTTATCTCTCCCTTACTAATTAATGATAATTTCAGTATGGAATATTAGGGGTTTGGGTTTCAGTGGCAAAAAACGTGCCATTAGTAGCTTTGTTAAAGTTAACAAGTGTAATATCATTATCATTAGTGAGACTAAATTAGCAACTTTTACTAACTATACTCTTCGACGGTTAGGATGAGGCTTATTAAACCAGTGGGCTTTTATCCCTTCATCGGGGGCCTCTGGGGGTCTCCTCATTGGGTGGAATGACAGATTTCTAACACTGTTGAACTCTATCCCCACCACTTATTGCCTCTTCCTCAATTTCACATCTTTTGCTGATGGCCTTCATTGGTGGCTTACAGGGGTATATGAGCCTTGTAATCCAACTCTGAAAAATGCATTCCTTGAGGAATTAGATTCTTTAAGTTCAAAAGTGAACTCTAACTAGGTCATTGGTGGGGATTTTAATCTCACTAGATTCTCACATGAACATTCTTCTAAGCACAACATCACCACTGACATGAGACACTTTAATGCCTTCATTGATAAGCATTTCATGGTGGACTTTTCTCCTAATAACTCTAAAATCACTTGGTCCAACATGCAAGTTCCCCCCTCCATGGTTAAATTGGATAGATTCCTTGTATCCAGTGACTGGGCAAAACATTATCCCAACTCCTTCTGCTTGGGTCTGGCTAAGGTCGTATCTGACCATATACCCATCTCTCTCAATACTATCCCACAAGATTGGGGTCCCACTTCATTTAAATTTTACAAATCCTAGCTTCACTTTGAGGGTTTTAGCATTCACATTGAATCCTCTTGGTCTAGATCCATCAACATCTGCACCTCTCTCTCCCCTATAACTAGATTTGCATACAGGCTTAAACAGCTAAAGAAATAGATCATTGATTGGATTAGGTCAGTAAGAAATGTTAGATGCCTACGACTTCTTTCTATTGAATCTAAAATTGCCCATATTGACTCACTAGCTGAGTCTCAACAGTTACACTCTACAACTTTGCTTGAGAAAAGAAATCTTCAGGCTGAACATTCCTCCTTACTCCAAGAGCAAGAAGAATACTAGAAACAAAAGTCAAGAATTCAATGGCTTAAAGAAGGGGACTCAAATACCTCTTTCTTTCACAACATGGTCCAAAGCAGAAGAAGAATCAATGTCATCCATTCTTTGAAGATAGGGGACTCAATAACCTTTTGCCCTACCATAATCTTCAAGGAACTAGAAGGCCATTTCATCAGACAATTCAATAAACCTATCATGACCTGCCCTTCCCTGAATTGGGATACTTTAATTCCAAACAAAATTCAGAACCCCTTGGATTTGGAACGGGCTTTTACCTTAGAGGAAATACACAACAACCTCAGGCTTTTACCTGAAGACAAGGCCTCTGGATCTGATGGCTTCCCAATATTCTTCTTCCAACAATTCTGGGAAATCCTCAAGTTAGATATCTTTGAAATTTTTAATTACATGAATTCTACCACATATATAGATTTTCTGCAACCTATCAACCAAACTTTTATTGCCTTAATCCCTAAGCTGGAAGGGGCTCAATGCATTAAAGACTTTAGACCTATTAGTCTGGTAAATAGTTTATATAAAATCATCACAAAAACATTGGCTTCCAGGCTCTCCCCTTTCCTAGATAACCTCATTGATAATTCTCGATGTGCTTTTATTCTTGGAAGATTTATAGGGGACTACTTCCTGGTAAACCAAGAAACTTTACACTTCATGAAGTTGACAGGTACTCCTGGGTGTCTTTTAAAATTAGATTTTGAGAATGCTTTTGACAATATCAATTGGGACTTCTTATTGGATTCTCTTGTTGGCTTAGGCTGTGGCTCCACATGGATTTACTGGATAAAGATGTGTATTACACATGTTAGGTTTTCCATTTTACTCATTGACTGTCCTATAGGTTTTTTCCCATCTACTAATGGTTTGAGGCAAGGTGATCCATTGTCACCTTTCTTATTCATCATTGTTACACACATTCTCAATAGAATGCTCTCTCTTGCTGTAGACTTTAGGCTGATAACAGGAATCCAAATCCCACATGGGAGTCCCAATATAGTGAACATCCAGTATGCTGATGACACTATCCTTTTTCTGGTTGCAAGTGAGGAAAACATAATTAATATTAAGAGAATTCTGTGTTGTTTCTAGTATTGCTCTGGTTTGAAATTAACTTCCACAAGTCTTCCCTCAATGGAATAGGTGTATCAAATGAATTAATCAAAAGATCAGCTCAAATACTTGGCTGCAACACTTCTCTTCTGCCTATAACATACCTAGGACTTCCCTTGCACTTTAGGAAAGCCACTTTCAATGACTGGACTCCAGTGATTGACAAAATTTCTAAAAAATTCTCTTTGGAAGGCAAAACATCTATCTCTTGGTGGAAGATTAACTTTGGTTAACTCTGTCCTTTCAACCATCCCCACCTACTTTCTATCTATTCTACATCTCCCTAAAAGGGTTGAGGATGCCATTGACAAACTTAGATTCAGATTTCTTTGGAAATCCAATGCTTCCACTTCCACTTTTGGTCATCTGGCCCGTTGGGGTCTACTTTGTAGATCTAAACAACAAAATGGTTGGGGAATTATCAACATAAAAAATTTTAATCTGGCTCTCAAATCCAAGCTACTTTGGCAGCTACTCTCCAAATCTTGTTCTCTAAAATGGAAAGAAATTATAAAAGCAAGGTATTTCTTAAGAAATTAGCCAGGGGCTATTCTAAATTCATCCTCAGGTAGATCTTCTCTATTATGGCAGGAATTGAAAGCATGCTTAACTTGGTCAATTGTTGTGCTGACTTTCTGGTTCAGAATGGTTCCGCACTATTTTCTGAGAAAGCAAATGGTGGAATGGGGTAAAACTTAAACACTATCTCCTAGATCTTTTTCCATTGGCCACATACAAAAAAACCTCACTTGTTAAAACAATTGAGATTTTTAGGGTAGAATTTGACAGCCTATTTGCTGTCCTGTTGACCCCAGCCAACACTACATTCATCCAGGACTAGGCTGATCTTCTGGCAGATATTCTATCTAACCTTACCTTACTTCCTCAGGATGACATTTTACAATGGAATTCTTCAAACAAATTTTTTCCAGTGAAATCATGTTATAACATTATTAATGATGGAGGCCTTCGCTTTCAGCACTATGAAGCTATCTGGTGCAGTTGGGCTCCTGTCAAAATAAAAACCTTCTCTTGGCTGGTACTGCATGACAAAATCTTGACTAAGACCAATCTTGACAAGAGGAGTTGGGCTGGCCTTGATTTGTGCATCTTTTGCAACGCACATATAAAAACGGTCACACACTTATTTATACATTGTCCTTTTGCTATTTTCATTTGACACGCATTCATTCAGGGAACTCTTTACCCTGCTATATTTTCCATTGCTGATTTGCTTACAGTTCCTCTACCATTCAAACTGGATTTGTCTAATATTGACTGCAGTACTTTGATTCAAGTCATTTTCTAGATTATTTGGAAGGAAAGGAATAACCGCATTTTTAAAGGACATTTCAAAGACCCTAAATTATGTATACATAACATCTCTTCTCTTATTCATGGTTGGATAGATGCTTTGGCCACAGGTTTTGACAAAACAGAAACTTTCTGCTCCATCACCTCTTTCCAGCAGTCTTGTGACACTGATCCTACGACCACTAGCCTATTCTCTAGTAGGACTGTGGACTCACCCCAGCCTGGCTCTGCCCCAGGGGTTGATCATCCGATTATCGATTAACTTCCTAATAGTCTTTTGATCCTTGATAATTTTTGCAAACACTACTTCTTATTTGATGACCTGTGTTGGCTGATATAATTTTTAGTCTATATGTATTCCAGTTGCGACATACTTTTTAACAACAATTCTGAATTATTTTAATCTCTCAAGGAATTTTTTACCCTTAAGAATTATATATATAGTCTACCGCTAATAAAAAAAATACAACCACGTATAGGCGAAAGAAGAGACGAAGTACAATGAGTTGGAAATCCTTACAGTGTATGTATGCTTTTCTTGGTCTTCAATAAAAAAAAAGAGGCCGAGAAAGAGAGAGGCTCCCATCCAACGAGGCCCACGATACCCCTAAATGCAAATGACACATCTGCCCGTGAATCAAATGATTACGCAAACACCACAACATGCATGCAAGCTTAGGCATTCCAAAACGGCCGGCAAAACCGAAACGAGGCACACGAGGTCCCAAGTGGCAACAGCACAGCATGGGCAAATCCGTCACACCCGCACAAGATTCACGACCCACAAATGCGCAAAATCCCCACCTAGCCAGTCTAATGATCAGTTGTCTTTCAGTTTAACGCATTTTATTTTATTTTATTTTAACCTTGAGCACTATTGCAATTTATTGTTGGTGTTATGATGGTTGGCCATTAAATTACGAGAGTGGGGAGAAGATGAGTGGGTAAATAAAAACAAAAGATCATCGATGGGTGATGATGGGGGGTGAGCCCAAACCCCGACCCCAAGGGCCGAAGACCATCATTGCGAATCTTTGGGCCGACCCCCACCACCCCCCCCTTCTTCAGGTAAACTCCCATCATCATTGGTTTTAAACATCCCAAAATACCCCCTCCCCTCCCAAGTCCTTGAACCTTAGTCCTCTCAACCCATCATCTCACATGACGCCATCACGTCTTCTCCTCTTCCCTCCATTTTTCTTTCCTTTCCTCCTCCTCTTCTCTGAGTTCTTTCCTTCTCATCATCATCATGCAACATCAAACCTCGCACTCCCGGCCGCCTTCCTGCTTACAAACGCATGATTGTTGTGGCAGAGACCCACAAAGAAAGAGAGAGAGAGAGACAGGGAGAGAAACATGTCCCCTACTATCCTTCCCATTTCTTTCCAATACTTCTGCACTTCACCAGTCTCCCCTCTCTTTCTCTATATAAATGGACCCCTACCCAACTCCCCAACACAAGTGCCCACAGATCTCCTTATTCCTCCTCAAAATCGAAGCCCTCAGCTCTTCCTGTTAGTTATTTACTTCAAACCAAGAATATCAAAGGTGATTTCTATCTGCATGGATGAAAAAAAACACCGCTGCACTTTTACTTCTACCTGACCTCTCTTGTCCTCTCCAAGCTATATGGTTTAGGAGACAACTCTTGTTTCTTCTAGTTCACATATGAGATAGAAAGTTTTCACTTTGTTAGTAGGGAAGTTGGTAGTTTCCTTTTCGACTGTTTTAGGAGACTTCTCTTGTTTCTTCTAGTTCACATATGAGATAGAAGGTTTTTACTTTGTTAGCAGGGACGATTGGTAGTTTCCTTTTCGACTGTTTTCAATCATCTGTCTGTATTTTATTTGCAATCTATGGGACTTGCAGTGTACTTGGTATTTTTGTATGATGATCCTTTAGTATGTGGTTTCCATTTTTGTTCAAATTTATTTTCTTTTGCCTGATATAAAGAATGAAACAGACCACACATCAGCAAGATAAATAATGTGCCAGGGCGCAACCTTCGTTTTTTATTTATGAGAAAGGTTATATTTATCTTCGGGTTTTTTTCCCCTTTGAAATGGATTCATCTTTGGTTGTTTTCATACTTCAAACACTGTATTTACTCTTTTCCACCAAGTCTTGAAGTGCAAATTTCCTTTCGTTGTTGTTTTAGTTTTTCTATATGAACAATTTCTATGTCCTCAGGTCTCTTCTCGACTCTGTTATCTATCCTGCTAGAAGCTTCAAACTTTAGGAGCAATATGGTTAAACTTCTGAAAAGTCGGTTTTCTCAAGATCCTTGGTATTGATTTCGTGGTTCGTTTCCTAAGAAAGAGATAGGTCTTTTAATGAGTTCTTCTTTTGTCCTTACTCAGTATCTTGAGCTTTGAACCACCAGCATGAATGTTCTACTGGCCTCCCTTGTCTGACAGTACTTTTCACCCTGTAAAATAAAATAATATAAGGTAATAATAATATTAGCACTATTCCTCTGATATATTCCTTTTGTTGCCTTCATTGCTTTCTGGTTCCCAGGGTACCTTTGTGCTGGTGCTGCCAAAGTCATGGACAGGCTAAACTCAAAACTCTACCTTCAGAACTGTTATATGATCAAGGAAAATGAAAGGCTAAGGAAGAAAGCTGCCCTTCTTAACCAGGAGAACCAAGCTCTCCTCACTGAGCTGAAGCAGAGGCTCTCCGAGGCAAACTCTACCCCAAGTCCAAACCACACCACTATTCCAGATCTGAACGTTCCACCTACCAACCTTCCAGCTGCTGCTAATGCTAAGAAGCCATGATATTTAGTGTGTTAGGGAAGGTGGGGTATGAAAGTCATTTGTTTTTGTTAAGTTTTTACTCTCTATTTTGTAGTGGTACTAGGAGCAATGGTGTAGTTGTGGAAGCTTCTGTGCTGTGGCAGTTAATATATATGATGACGGTACCTTCAAAATCCCAATCTTTTCCTTGGAAACTATCTAATAATCGGAAATGTATAAGAATCACACAAATGGAATGCAGAATCAATTGAATTTTAGACCAGACCTATTAATCCACCTTAAGCTTCTTGTCAATTTGCGAAAACGACTTGTAGAATGCCAGGAAATGCTTGTATGCAATATCAACGTCCTCCTTGCCACATACCTCGCGGACACTGCACAAAGAATTAGTCCCATAAGGAGTTTCTTCTGCAGAATGAAAGTATGACAATTTTCTTGAGATTGGTGACAAGCTTCCAGAGAGAAGATAATCTAGGCATGCAATTTGCGTGCTAAGAGAAGCAATTATTTGTAACTATCAATTTGAAAGCGAGCAGCAACTAAGCAACATCACATTCAACAGGTCTATCCATCAAGAAATGTGTATACATGATGATAGTTATGATTTGGCATTTTTCCTCTCTGAACATTAGGCTTCAAGTACCTGATTGTAATCTTAAAGAAAAGACTCCGCTAAAAAAAATGGCATGAGACTTCAAGGATATACTAAGATTATGTTTAAGAAGTATAGAAGGGCAAAAATAAAAAATGCTGATGCAAGTCTTAGATTATTAAGAAAAAAATAACCAACCCTATGAACTCACCAGCATTTTTCTGTCAACATTCTGAACAATTCTTCAACCATGGGAAGGAAAATGGTAAACCGTACAGAGAATTTCACACGAAATTGTGGCTCACACAAGGAGACCCACGACAATGAAGTGGTAAATATTAAAAACCATTTTTTCTGTAGTAAATATTAAAACCTTATTTTAGTACTCCATTCATAATTGGGGTTGCTTTACAGGATTGTGTCTAAAAGAAGTTTAAAAAGGCACAAAAGCTGAAAGAGATACGGAAGAATCCAGAGAGTCAAAGATAAGCGGTCACAGATTCGATTCGATGTTAGGTCAATGAATTTTTTAATTATTCAGAAGACCTAAGGAGTGAGAGAGAGGGGAAATGAAGAGCTAGGAAGGTACCATCGCAAGACAAGAGGTCCATCGGGACCATCATATAAGAGATGAGCCTGGGTCCCTGCCGTACTCTGCAGCTGACATTGTTCCCCGACTACGTCATGGCCTGATGGTTCTTCTTCCGAGTCGGATCAATCAATCAAATGAACTTTCTTATTAAATTAAATATTATTACACATGAAATTCCAACTGATTTACAGGCAACTACAACAGAGAACTAAATTTTAGACAGACGACCTCCATATGATCAAAATGAAATGATTGTTGTTATTAGATGGAGGCAGGAATGCGTTTGTAATGCTGGTATATAAGCAAACTATTGACAGTGTCTCGGAAGCACGATCTTAAGAGTGATTATTCTATACTGACTTTCTATCGCGTGACAATCTAACCAAATCTCAGTATTAAAAGAGTCCTGCTCCAAACTCACTAAGTAACACGTGGACCAAGTTCATGAACCAGCAATTACTGAGAAGATCAGATAGAAGGTGCCCTTTTGTTCAAGGCTCCCACAAAATTAGGAACCAAATCAAGCATCCCGTTAGAGGTAAGGTACTTAGGTATTGTGAAAAGAATAATTTAACCAAAAGTTAAAGGTGGTGCATGGATTAGTATTGTTACTATAAATAGTCATCTTCGTGTTAGAGTAGAATCATGATACTTAGGATTATTTAACAAGAAACATTGTACGAATTGTAGTTATTCCCACACCTCCCTAGAGCTCAAAACTACAATTGAACACGACTGTAGGAGGATCAAGAATATAAGTATGTGATGGGCGGATTTCTTTACTACTTGGTTAGCACAGAGCAGGCTCTCTGAGGCCCATGATGACCCAGGCAGTTGTCCCAAATCTGAAGTAGTTCCAATTTGGTTTTTGTTATCAAACAATCCCAATTTATAATCTTCTCATCGTATTACAACGATTCAATGAGCATGACTATATCACAAATACAGTATTAGCATACAAGTGGTTGCAATCACTAGTTGCATACCTATGCATTGAAAGCTGAGGAATGCCACAATCAACAGTTCGGATACCAACACCAGATGCAAGAATTGGGCCAATAGTAGATCCGCATCCCATATCATTTCTTACAGCAAATTCCTATATCATCAAGTAAAAGATGTTACATCACACTTACATATCGTATTTGTATTCCTCATTAAACTATGAAAATGCCGTGTATTATTTTTGTTCGGAAAATGGCTTTAGGCACACAGCAATTTGGTACTTGGTTGATTTGATAATCATATCGAGCCCAGACTCTCCGCAGTGCCAGGATATCAAGTGACCAAAATAACATATAAAATGCTAAGATTTTATACAAATGATACAAGTTCAATGATCACTTTAAATAAATCATTTATTTTTATAGGTCACTTCAAATAAACCATTCTCATATATAGAAATACACTGCAACTTCTAGATAATTTCACAAATGAGTCTAGCATATTTAAGACACGGAGTTTGTTCCAATCTTATCCATGCTACCTTAGAAAAAGAACCTTACGATCGCCAATTTCCATTGTATTACAAGACAATCAGGCACTTGCTGCATTCATAGACTAATTCAAGTTGAAGTAAAACCAAAAGAAATTAAGTGGAAACCCTGTTCAGGAAAAGCAGTCTCTTGGTAGGACATGAAAGTAGAAAAGTGGAGACAAGTTTAACGGGTAAAGCATATATGCAGGAAAAAAGCTGACAATCTATGTGCTCTATGTTGAAATTAATATTTAGCCTATGCAAGGTACTCGATGAAGTACAAATTATAGATGGCAGTTCTGCCTCTCCGTAAAAGTATGCTAGTTAACTTTGGGGCTTCCTTCAGCAAAGTAAAGAAAATTCAATCAACTTAGAAAACCATATGATAACGTAGGTCCTACATGGAATACTAATGTGTTACAAAATTTTATTTAGCCAATCCAAGGTTGGCCTTGGAACCTTTTTATATCCATTAACCAGATTGCCATTCTTTCAAAATAACTGAATAAGTAAATTAGTTCATTATTAGATGACAAGAACTTTCTATTTCAAAGTTTCTTGAAGAACTAAATTTCTCCTTGCTACAAAAATCTCATAATATTCAAACCTGTGAATCATGTGGCGTGATTAAAGAAAAATGGTGCCAAATTGTAAATACAAGAGAATGCCCGCATGAAAACAGCCAGCAATTCCCTCTTTATTATGCTAGCAGTCATTCTCCTACATCTGAGCAAATCCACTAGGAGATAAAAGACTCCTATTAACCTCAAAAAGTATCGCTAGAATAGGCCAGTAAGTGAAGTAACTTTCTCTACAAATGACTAGCAGTTGCATAGGAGAGAGAGTTGCACAAACAGACTAAGAAGTAACTTCTTTAGGAGAAACAACTACTGGCAAGCCTTTTTTTTTTTTAAGAATAGCATTACAATAATATAGTAGTGCATGAAAAAGGTAAAACTAGTGAAACATTATCAATAATTACCTGGGTAGGAAGTTTGTGGATATTTGCCAGTTCCTTGAATAGAAAGGCTGTTACAGCATTCGTGGCATATCTCTGATTGGCATTGTGTTTTATAACTAGACCCTTTTGTAATTGTGGCCTGTGATGTTCTTCATGTTTATCAGAAAAATTTGGGTGCACACCATGTGCCATATCTGCAGAGACTGGAAGAAAGTACTCCCAGGGTTATGTTGCAGATTATCAGCTTAATAGCCGAACCTCTAAAAACAAGAGCTTTGCAGATCATACCAAGAAAAGATTGGCGTATTGATCGTTCAAAGGCATTTTCACTCAAGTAGCCTTGAGCCAAACAATCAACTATACGTCTCATACCCTGAAACATAATAGGTGCACCAGCCCCTTGTACTGAATCAGAACCAACCTGCAAAAGTAGGAGGCAATATCATATAAACAGGAGAAATTCTGAACCCTGTTTCCACTTTGCTTAAGCTCATTCATTGTGGAAGCTTCATAGAAACAAACAACAGATTCAATGAAAGATCACTTAAGGCAGTAGGAAAACTTAAGATGCACCTTTATGGATCAAATAATGGTAGTAGTTTCATGATGGCTGTTTGTATTGATTATAGACATCCTGCATTTGTTTAACATTTACCTCCTCATTGTCAAATAAAGCGACCATTCTGATAGAATGTTCGTCAGCCAGATCCCTAGGTGATTTGCATGAATCAACAAGAGCTCTTAGAGCACAATAACTTGAAGCAAGGTTGTCAAGTCTCCCAGAGAAGATAAATTCTTTATTTGCACCTCCTAGGCAACTAGGCTGGGTATCACAGAGATTCAGCTCAACACTCTCAATTTCACTACTGCTACAGCCTAACTCTTCTGACAATACCTGGAAAACACATAAATAAGAAATTTTTAATGTGAAGGATTCATCTTATGCGAAAATTTAGTCCAATATATAGCAGTGAATAACAGCTCATCAGCCTATTCATCTGCTGTAAAGATTTAACCGAAGTAGTAATTTATGGAGAGACCAAGCAAGCACCTGTAAAAGTAGTGAATGATGTGCATTTTTTGAAGTTGGGATATTTTTGTCCTCTGATTTCGCAGATGTCTCTTCAAATCTTGTTGCAAGAAGTGGAACAAGATGAGTCTCTAGGTTTGGCTTGAACCCATCTGTGTTCACTGATCTAAAACATAAATCTACGTAATTGTTAGTCAATGGATACCTACTTAGTGAAGCTCATAGAAAAGGGAAGGATCCTAAGTTCGGCATGCATTCTAAACAACAGTTTTCCAAGAGAATCAAGATTAACCAAAAAGTTGGAAACAAAACTCTAAGTACCATCAAGTTTGGCATAGCTAAAGTAAAAACTCTTCTAAGTAAAAAGTACAAGGAAATCAAATTTGATTTCTTATTGCAGTAAGAAAGGCATAAACCAATTAATGATGAAAACCTGCAATGAAACAAAAACTGTAATGCTTCAAGCTACATGGAAGCCAACAAGATCAATTCTCTAAACAACCATAATCATCAATAGAGACTTTGCCCAAAATCCTAAAGAATAGTAATTATCCATATGCAAAGGAATGAGATTAATGATTTATACAGCAAAATTTTTAGTAATAATCAATAAGCAGTAACCTGTCAAGATGGATGGCTAGTGTTGGTACTCTTAACAAAGGTCTCTTCACCTTAACAAGTTTATGCAAAAAGGAACCATCAGCAGTTCTTAAAATGACCCGCCCTGCCACACTTAAATCTCGATCAAACCATGTGTGCCACAATCCCGCTCCATAAGTTTGTACATTCACCATAAGATATCCAGATTTTGATGTTGCAGACACAGGCTTTAGTTTCAGACATGGGCTATCTGTGTGAGCTGCAATAACATTAAACCCTCTCCCAACGTCATATCTGCCAAACAGAATAATGTATTTTTATCATTACACCATGAGAAGTATTTGAGCATCAGAAAGAGATGGGAAAATAATCAGCAAACAAGCACACATTTTAAACCATGACTACGTTAAGATACTGCAATCAAACCAAGAGAGAAAATCTTATATCAGTGGTCTATAATTGAGTTCCTTGTCCAATTTGTTAGACTATGCTTTCCACGTTGATTTTGTTAATACTGTGATGTCTTATTTGTTAATACTGTGATGTCTTATTAGCTAACAGATGGTAAACTATCTAATAAAAGTTTTATAAAATAAATAGAACAAAAAGGAGGCTAGCAGAGATGGTCATCTATACAGTATAAGTTTTGGGAACAAAAATTAACCACATCAAAGTAGCTATTTAAAAAAGGTCTGGAGCAAACCATATCCTCAACAGAAGAAGAAGCGAAAAATGCTCACTTTTCTCCTACGGCGAAAGCCACCAGCGAAGACATGTTCCGAGTAAATACATATCTCCCTCCGGGCTTCAAGTCCCATTCATCCTCCTCACTCAGCAAATGGAATCCCGATGCCATAAGCTGCCGCTTCACCTCAGCTGCAGAATCCCAGACAACCGAAGAAGATTGACACAATCGAACAGTAGTAAACCTGAAGCAAATAGAAATAAAGCGCTAGGTATTGTAACAGTTGTAGTAGTAGCACCAGTAGCGTGGAACTGCGTCCAGGACTCATTGAGGTAGTCCAGCAGATCTCCCACAATCGAAGAGGAACACTGCTTGACCTCCGAATCCTACAAACAACAAAAGTCACCGCCAACAACAACAATAGAGTCGCGTGGAGAAGGAAACGAGAGGGGCGACTGGACCTGGACGGATTGGGAACTGGAGGCGGAGGAGGAGGAGGAGCAGAGGAGGCGAAGAGGATGCGATATCTTGGGGCTTAGACGGAGTTGGAAAGCGAGGCGTGGACTTGCGGCGGGGAAGTCAAGGGAGGAGCAATTCGGGAAGACCGAGGGTTTGGGGAATTGGAGATGGTGATGAACGCAACGGGCCATCACTGCCATCAGTTGGAAGAAGAAGGAAGAGAGAGAGAAATCGAGGAAGATGAGCGGGTGAAGAGTGAGAGAAGACGGCAAACAGGAAACGAGTGGCTGTTTTTGTCACAAATTACGTGAGCCGTCTGACCGAGATGATCCGATCCGTTCAAATCAGATCTGACGGTTCATGGGGAAGTGGTTGTATTTGCTGTACGTTTTTTTTTGCATGTCGGAGGGAAAATGGCTGGAAATTTAAGAAAGGAAAATAGCTGGGAATTTACATTAAGAAGAAAGGAAAATAGAAGAAAGTTGTTTTTTATTTACCTCTGCTTTGTTGTTATTTATTAGAAGAGTATTTTTAGGTTGGAAAAAAAACTCTAACGGGACTTGAAACAGATGATCCTATAGTCACTTCACTAACAGCAATTTAAATCGTGATTGACATTAGTTTATCGGAATTCACTTGCTTCTGCATCAAAATGACTGAACTTTCTGTGGCAAGGAGACTTTCAGAAGCAACATTAACAAGTAGCTTGGAAATAGTGAATCAAATATGTTCCCTCACTTCTCCATCAAAGCAAAAATGAACCCCATCTTCTCAGCTTTTTCCTCTCCTTGCACAAGAATCACATCTATTCTAGTCATTCCAAGAGCAGTCAAGCAATGATAAGATGGACGAAACGAAGCACATCAACTCAAGCAAAATACAATCCACCAAAATAAGACCTCCTGTTTCCGTAATTGTTCTAGAATTTTAACAAGACAAGACAAGAATCGAGAGTCATCTTCATCTCTGCTTTCAGAAGCTTCTGATTATCTCCCAAAAAAGCCAAAATGAAATAACCAGTTAAAGACATCCACAGAAAACAGCAGCAGCTCGACAAAGAGACATCCTTGTAGTCAGTCAGCACTACTGGGCAACATCCATCTCCATGTTCTGCTCCTCGTACTTCACTGCTACCAGGAACCTTATGCTCGTCTGCATAAGAAAAATTCGGATTGTATGCATGTAAGTACAAGCATTGCAGACAAACAGGCCGAGACATGGACTGGAAGAAACCAAGAACATCTTTAAGGGTTTGGTAACGATTATTAGAACCGATTTATAAAAAAAAGTGTTTATTTCTGAAAAACTAAATTAAACAATTTTTTTTTACGTTAGATTATTTCATTAAGTTAGTTTTTTGTTTATGTATAAAAATTGTCAAATAAATTGATTATAAAAAATTGTGAAGATTAACTTTTTCAAAAACGTTGTTTATAAGAATAATCTGTTTTTCCATAAACGTTACCAAACACTACTTAAATCACCTGTTTGGGATCATATACAGTGTACTCATTGTAATCGTGTTGGATGTCCTCACAGCCAGAAGGAATCAGGCGGCCTCGGGGCACTTTGATGTCATCCTTCCATGTGATGTGTTCCTCCTCATCGGACTTCTTTCTACCCAATCCTTTGACACCCATCTTCTCTTCCAACTGCTTAGCATCCTGTTTGGTATATGACATTGAACGACAGAGTGAGAAGCAAAGAATCTAACTAGTGTCATAAAGGTTTAATGCCATGATTACTAATCACCCCTGGAGATTTGGACAGCTCTGTGATTTCTTGTCCTAGTGAGACAACAGCTAACACCAAGAACCCTTCATGTCTATCAACAGTGGTGAATCCATAACGTGCTGCCTCAGCCGCTGCATCTGAGCGTACGATGGCTTTTCCAAACTACAAAGTAGCAGATAGATGGTAATTAGCAGCAGTAGTGAGGAGAAATGTGGTTTCAATTTTCTGAACAGCACCTAGATGGTGACCAATAGTAAAATTAAGGAGAACTGTTTAAATGAAGCACATACCATGTAGCCAGGAACTGGAATGGAGCATACTGCTGGCAAGAAACCTTTTTGCAGATGCCTTAATAAATTAGAACTCCGTATGCCTAGGAGGCAAAAGACCAGATTGATGAAATCTTACTCTTCTTACAATATCTAGAAGAGTAGAAGCAAACATGACACAGACACAACATACCACACCACAAGAGCATCTTGTTGGGCAGCTTCTTAATTTCTTCATAAGACGGCTGCACATTTGAATCAACAGCAAATATATTATCCACCGTAACTCCATACCCCTGTCAGAATGCAAATGTTTTTAGCCTAGACATCAAGTTGCGGGTTTACTTAAAAATGTAGACATTGCAGTAACGTCTATGCAATAAGCCAAACTAAAAATTAGCTACACAAAAGAAGGAAATGCATGTAAAATTGCTTAAACCTTGCAAGGTAGCTAACTAAAATGTTTAAATCAACTATTACAACAATAACTTAATGGACTGGTATGAAACTGCACACAAGATATTTAAGTCATACCCATGATACTAAATGTTTACGCGTGTCACTGAAATTTCTCTGACACGTGTCTTATTTTCAATTTACCGACATGACTCCGACACTATATCGAAATAGAAGTTTTCTGAACAAATGTAATTTTTTTTTACCGTGTTTCCACCGACATAATTCCGACATACCGATATTTCCCCGACACGTGTCTATTTTTCAACTTATCGAAGTCTGACATGAAATCGACATTTAGAACCATGGTCATACCAGATCACAGACTTGTATTGCTTCATAGGATTTCTCCAAGTAATTTATGATCATATTGTAGTCTTCTGATTCTTTCTCCAAGGGTGTCACAGTGCACCCCAAGTCAGACAAAGGATCGTCAATAGCAGAGCCTGTCATGTCCCCTATGATATGTGACCTTGCTACTATGTCTCGAGAGAGCTTCAGCAACCTATATTATGTAAAACAGTATATTGAGATGTGTGTCTTAAATTAACCTTATTTAACAAGGTTATTGCATAATTATGTTGAACCCTGAGTCCATTGATTGTGTATTATCTTAAGATATTTTAAGATAATTTAGGGACATGTTATCTTAAGATATTATCTTGAGATATTTTTAGATATTATTTTAGGAAATTAATCTTTTAGACTATATGTGTAATTTTTCTATCATTGTGGTGCTTTAATCCTCCTATATATATGAGGGAAAAATTTGTAGTTTTAGCAAGCAACTTAGAAGATTGTTTCTTCTAATCCTAAAGAGTTTTTTGATACAGTTGACTCTCTTATTTTAAGGTAAGAGTTTTTGTTCTTTTCTCTACATCAATCTCTTGTACTGTTTAACCATTTTTGATCATACTGAAATCTTTCTTTTTGCCTTATAAATCATTGTGTTTGCGTGTGTTTTCTGTTTTATTTGTGTTTTTCCTATTTTTCCTTTATCATTTAATTATTTGTTCGTAATGCTGAAAAGGAATCTGTTGGATCCCGTTTTTGTCGTTTCTGCACGACTAGTGGGATCCCATCCAAATCCCCAACACAATACAAGTAAAAAGGAGATGATCTGCATATATACATACTCAAATATTTCAAGACGGACGAAAGGATTTGATCATACATGTTCACCAAATTCTTGATAATATCTGATATTAAAGGCCTGCTAGAGTGCATAAGAGTGAACCACTTGTTGCTGAAATCCAACCACAAGTCATTTTTCTTGTTGCGCGCTCAGTTTTTGACTTCTTCACTTGTTCAATAAACTCATTAAGAAGCTCCTCACACCTTGTCAAGTGAAGACCTGAGAGCACTCCAGTAGGAAGATCTGACCCATATAGTCCCATCTCCATCAGTGCATACCTATGCCACATTTCCAAGATAAAAATAAATTAAGATACAGTACTTCATACATAAGATTTTGTTTTTCTTAGGAGAAGCCTGTAAATTGAAGTCAACAGGCACGGTCCAAGTAAAACGAACCAACCTGTAAATTTCTTGGCTACATAGAACTTTCATAAAATTGGCAACAAGAGGTTCAAGTTTGCAGTGAGTTGCGGCAACACCCAGTTGCCGGAGGTCTAATCCACCATAACGTGTATCATACACAGCATCCTGATTAAGATTGAGTATAATACCAAAAGAGCCATATTAGCAGTGAAATCCTATAACTAATGTAGGCAAAACTAACACAAATTGATAGTAGTAGAATCATCTTGAGGAGAATCAATAAGTTACAGTATATTAACGATAATACATAGGCACTATTAGGAGGCTGATTTGACATTAGAATACAGAATTTTTCTTGCATCAGATAGAATTGGAATCTAGCTGCAATGGGGTCACACTTTACTATGGATACATGTTTTTCTTCCGAAAATAACTAATTTAAAAGAAAAAATTGTAAGCTTAGTATTAACCATGTCAATGGGATAGAATTTTGAAGGCTTCTTCTCGAATATCTTCTGCCTTACCCATGG